>BGPR01037623.1:0-15062 GCA_013235015.1 Araneus ventricosus | reverse complement strand
ACATTTAAATTGCACAAAAAGGGAAAACTATTCAATAATATTTTTTGACTTTCATTTGAAGCATCAATAATTTATTAATATACTTAATAATAAATGTGTATTTAAGTATTTAAACTTTTAAACTCCTGGTGTGTTTTTAGAGGATTCGGTGCTTGCGTGTTTTGACTTTTGAACCCTTGCCTTTTGGAAATGGTCTTTTAATTTTTTTAAAAAAATACGACTTTTAGAATCATAGTGTGTTTAAATGTTTTATGTGTTTTCGTTTTTAACTATATATGCGTTTGCAAAATTTTTATGATTTTGTGTATTCACTGTGTTCAACTTTTTATTTTCTAGCGCATTTTTTTTTTATTTACTCGTTGTGGCTTTTGTTCTTTGTGTGTTTGTTGTTTATAGCACTCTGTAAATGGAGTTTTCTCTGTAGTGAGCTTTTCTTTAAATAAATAAATAAATGCATAGAGCAGGGGTGGGGAACCTTTTGCTTTGAAAGGCCTCATTAAATTTCGGCAGCTGTCAAAGGGTCGCACGAGCAGAATCTTAAAAGATATTGTTCTGTAATTATTATTATATTACAGACCATACATTGTTGCAATGCAAATTGTAAATAACTGGCAAGGCCGCATAAGAAACTCCGAAAGGTTCCCCACACTTGACATATAGCAATCTAATATTTGTTATGATGGCGGAAGTCAGACGCATACATATCAGTTTCGTTTGATCAACAAGCACCCCATAGTTTCTGTGCCCCCAGACGATCGCCAAGTGTCACCTAATGATCAAACCGCCCATACTACATTTATTTATTTATTTTGTAACAGTATA
Organism: Araneus ventricosus; assembly: GCA_013235015.1. Taxonomy (NCBI): domain Eukaryota; kingdom Metazoa; phylum Arthropoda; class Arachnida; order Araneae; family Araneidae; genus Araneus; species Araneus ventricosus. The sequence goes on along the minus strand of BGPR01037623.1, from coordinate 14,240 downwards.
AAACGTTCCAATGCGCTTAAAAACTTTCCCAAGCCTCAAAAATGTTAATTAATGTTGATTGCAATACTTGTGAGCGTAGAAATTTAGTAAGGTCTTGTAGCTAGCTGGCGTGGTGTTTTTTCGGATATTTATATCAAGTGTAAAAGTGATCAATATAAAGATTAAATGACTATAATGAATTTAATAACTGCTGTAACTCCTGACAAAATTACGAAACCTCTGAAATTTGAAAAATTATCATAGATCGATCTGTTTTGTTTAATACCAAAAGTGACGAAGAGCGTTTTTTGTTTTAATTTTGTCCTTCTGTATCCAATTCTAAAGGGAAAAGGGCAAAAAAGCTAGTTTAAAAATAGCTCGTTACAAGGTCATTCTCAATTTTCAGACTTTTAACTCAAGCTGCAAGGTCGGAAAAAAAGCGAAATCTAACAGCTCTCTATAATACGGAAATTATTTATCATAAGAGCAGCAAGTGAGAGTATATTATGTCATCTGTTACAATGGGGGTCATTCCATGCTCACATAATAAACCAAACGAGGCCTCCGCTAATAAAACTTTAGAATGAACTGCGCATCGTACAATAATTGTAATAATTTTTTTAAAATTTCTGCTGTTTGGATTTGTTTTTCTTTTTTCATCTTTTATTTTTGTGGCAATATAATTTCATTCTAATTAATATTGGTATTTTTGTTTAATTTCAGAGTATAATAAATTGTACATTTGAAGCACAATAAAAGCATTTCTTTTTTAATTTTCGTTTTTGCGAATTATATGTACAATGTGTATAATTTTGCTTTGAAGTAATCAATATCTACTTTAAAATATGCCTTTCGGTTTTGTTTTGAATTTATTCGTAGAGTTTTATTGAAATCATTATCAGAGTTAATTTCAAAATAAAACATGAATTCGATTTGCATGATTTCAGTTTATCAGGCATTTTCGCGGAACCAGTGTCATGTAAGTAAAGGGTTAAGAGCATTAGATATCAATCAAAACGTTTATCTATTCAACTATTTATTGATTGAACAAGTGTTTGAAATAAACACACTAATTTGAAACTAAAAAACTCCTTGTGTATAATGTATTCAGTTAAACCTACCAGAAAAGTTCGTTATATTTTCTGAATCGCAATGAAATTTTTAACATGATAATTATTTAAATTTTAACATGATTAACATTTAGGGGGTTGGTTTGCTGTCTAAAAACTGCGTGATGCCAAAATCATTAAGCTGGGGCATTCACGAGAAGGCTAGGATATCCCATTTGTCCTAAGACCGTTTTCTTTTTCCTACCCGTTTTAGTCGAAAAATTAGGCAAAGCATTTACTGATATTCCAAAGTTTGTTTTGAGACAAAGTCCAAAGTCTTAGAATTCCTCCCACCTAAGCTCCTCTTCCCCCACACGGAAGATTTCTACCCAAGACACGAGGTCCGAATCTAGGCAGAACTATTGTTTTCCCACTAGCCTCGCATCGAGGTCTCAAATTTGAATCGGTGGATGGAATTTCGGATTTTGAGTTATTTTGAATTCCACCACTTCGAATCCATTTGTTCCAAATTTCATAGGTTTTCGACCTTGACGATAGGGTTTTCCTTCCCTTGTTCCAAAAATTCCAGTTTGGAGCAGCGGTGAATGCCCCGCTTTACTCACAGAATGCAACATTCTGTTGGACCTACAGGTACCAAACTTAGCACACAATCACTTCTTAGGTGATAGGTGCTCACTAAGAAAGAGGTTTTAAGCATTTTATTTGATTATAAATTCATCAAAATTTTAATGTTTTTCCTTAGTACTTTCGGAGTACATTATCGCAAAAAAAAATCATTTTTAGACCGCTTTAAAGTTCAAAAAATTGTCTTTGCAGAGATACCAGTTTTATTTCCTTACAATTTTTTCTTGAATTTTATTACATTTTTCAAAAATTAAAAAAAAATTCTTAATAATGCCAACCAGTATCATTATTCCTTAAAATCTTTCAGTCATGTGTTTTTACCATTGTTAATGTTATCATAAAAAAGGAGGCTTCTGTGGACATCAACTTCAAAGTTAAATTTTCTCTTTCGTTTCTGTTGTCATGTTAACGTTTTTAGGCTGTCATTCTTTCTGTAATCGTAAAAATCGTTACGTATAGATTGCAATGGCTGACGCAATCGAACTATATGAAGACAAGACAAACGAATCACGAAACGTTATCATGCTCCTGATTCTTTTAAACTGCCAAGACTAACATGCTCGGACGATTTTACTCCGGAAAGGGGTGACAGGCAATGAGTAAGATGAGTGCATTTCCGGAGTTCTTTGTTAGGTGAAATGTAAACATATCCTCCTCCATTTTTGAGTTCACCCCTATTTTGGCCAAATCAACTTCGCCTGGAGCATGCGCAAAAGCACGGAGGGTTTCGGAATCCGAGAATCATCGGCACAATGTTTCGGATTAAAGTTTCAAATTTCCTACTTTTTAATCAATCAATCATAAAATGACGTCTCTTTTTTTCAAAAATGAATGACGATTTTTTTTATCAGTTGCTTTTTAATGATTTATTAACAAACCGATAATAAATCATAATTTATTGTGATTTTTCCTTGGGAAAAAAGAGATTTTTTTAAAAATATATTTTTTAAAATTTTATTTGCTTGTGGTTTTATTTTGTTACAATAAAAAAACAGCATTCTAAGCATAGTATTTCATAAAAAATTCAGTGGGTCAGGTTTTCTTGAACTGTATAAAATTTGAAACGCTTAATAAAAGTTTATAATCGAAAGAAGCTTTTGTTTATATAGTTTATGTGTTGTATAAAAGAAATTAGAAGTTGTAATTAATGTAATAAAAAGGTTAGCAAAAAATATTGAAAATTTTATCTTTTCCTGATTCCAAACGATTATTATAAATCAAGAACCGAAATGTACATAAATGATATATTTTTATTTTATAATCTGTAGCTATTCGAATTACTCGCATTATAGCTAAAATTTTGGGAAAGGCGTCGGGGGAAAAGAAAAACCCTTTGATGTGGTATTATTTAATGTTGAAAGCCTATATTCACTTTCAGATATATTTCTTATTGAGTTATATTAATCTATCGTATGTGAAAAAAATATATTTAATGAAAATGCTTTAAGTTTAATCCAAAGATTACTGTAAGCGATTTCATTATTTATTAATTTATTTTTCTGTGACAATTAGTAGATTATTCGAAACGGCTTTTATGTTTTTGTACATCGTGTAATTTATTGTCAACAGTTTATTTTATATCATATAAATTAATTTATTTTATTGAAAACGATTATTATATATTTAATTTTATAAAACTGCGAATGGCATTAATAGGAATTTAGAATATTGTTTGTCGAGAATTATTCGAGAGTTTACATGAGCGAGAAACGAATTGTATTTGTTACGTCTTGGAATGAATATGGAAATACTACTTCATTTTGTATTTGTATAGCTATCATTTATTACAGCAGAAATTACAAGTAATATTTCCAAACTGTTCTGCTCCTTGCATTAACTGTATTAGCCCGCCAAAGCAACCGAAAGTAAGTGATTGCTATTATTATCCAATTAGATGTGCTCACTATGAACAAAGTTTGAATTCTATCAATATCTTAACAGAGCTTTCATTTGCTTTTAATAAACCTTGAAAGGTTGAAATCTATTTTTGGGTAATTTTTATAAATGAACGGTATAAAAATTATAAACAATTGTTAGCACAAAATGAAACTATTATATTAAAGAGAAATGTGTATAAGTTTTGTAAGAGTGAATTTATGCAGAGAAGTCGGCGTTTAATTGCAAATTTAACGGCGCGGCGTGTTTGCTGTATTAGGCATATTTGAATTAAAAACTAATTCTTCTCTTGGTTTTCCTTGCGCCAAAAAACTACAATCCAATCAATAGATCTTCTCTTGGCGACTTTTTCTTGGCTTGTTTCTCAGCGTTCCTTGATTATTTTCCCTATATCTTTTCAGCTTAATTTACTATTACTCCATTAAGTCTTTGTGTGTTTTTATATCCAAGAAGAAAAAAGATTGCCAAAATGGTTTTTCCCGTTCTTGTTCTATTTTTTACTATGTGTTACAAACAATTCATATCATAATTTACATTTTTATGAAATGATTAAAAATCTCCACAAAGGAACAATTTTAAACATATAGTGAAAAAATTATTAAGGAGCAAGATTGGTTAATATTCTCCCAAGAAAAAAAATCAAAGTTTTATTAGTATGAATAAATACTATTTAAAGAAAAGATAAGTGAAAATTTTCCCTTCAGAAATTAAACATTTGTTTAAAGTTATTACGAACAAAAGCATTTTAATCGATAAATCTCCATCTTCAATTCAGTCCCACGGATGAATTTCGGGGTTTCAGAAACATTAACATAGCGTTAATTCTCTTTTCTGTGAGTAGGCAAAAATAAGTATAAAAACAATCTTAATTTGATATATTTCTGAGTAATTTTTCAAATTCGGCTAAATTTATTTTTGTTTATTGTTAAAAACTACATTTACGTTCATTCATTTATTTATTTTTACTTTATATGTAAGATAGAGAAGAAGTGTTGTCTTCTTATTATCTTCACAGATGTTCGACTCCGACAGGGCTTTATAAGTCTTAAAAACAATGTCTGAAATTAAATCTGTCTTCTATGAGCTTTGGAGACGATAATTCTAAATATGTCCAAATTCCACTGTACTGTGAAGCTACGTAAAAAAGGGGTTACCTTACGCAACAATAAATGGGTTTAGTTTAATTTAGTTATATTAACGTCCCGTTTTAAAGCAACATGAGAGCTATTTTGGGATGGTCCTCGTGATTGTGAGCCGCGGTCAGATGACGAGGATGACAACCCCCTCTCCAAAGTTTCGAACTACACTAGAGAGAACAAACGTGGGATTTTTCTCTAACTTTGGCATAAGGCTACTGCACTTGGGTAAACATGATCTCATTTCGGCGGCTTTTTGTGCTGAAATTATAAAAGACACCAAGTAAATTTACCATGCTAGGAAACAACTGAAAGTACCTGAAAATATTGCAAAATTTTTTTTAATACTTGTATTTATTTATTCGCGCATTGCCACTCAAGTCTAAGAAAAATGTATTCATATTTAGATATTGCATGTGCGTTGTCACTCCGCCCAGTTGGAATATTAAATATGTAGTAAAGCCTCTCTAAGCGGCCATCCCTGTTTAGCGGTCACCCCTCCAACGCTCACTTTTGTTTGGAAAGGATTTTTTGGCCCAGAGACATAATGTTAAAATAATCCCTCGGAGCGACCACTCAAACCTCTCGGAGCGGTCAGGTTGATTGCCCGTTCAACTTCAGCGAAATACATTTTTTCCCCTTTCCTTACGTCTGGGTCTTTTTTTTAAGACAAAAGGGAGGGAAAAAATTCATACACTCAAAAACAATATCGGAAATCATATCGAAATTAATCATTCCCTTCTCATTGTAAAGAGAAAAATGAACTTCGGTCTCTACCGGGGTTGGGCATTCAAAAGTTCATTATGTGCCTTTCAAGCGCTGATTGTATTCTGACAAAGAAGCTGCTGATATGTGTTGTGACCGTCAGTAAATGAAGCTTTCAGCTCTACAGACTTTAGTAAAAAATCGATGATATCATTGCTCATTCTTCAACAACTACCGTCGAAACGATTAGGGATCTATTTTTCCAATTAAAAAATAAATAATATTGATAGAAGCTACTCCCGGAAAAGCTGAATGATCCAAGAAAACACAAACTGCATGTCTTTTCAGAAAATTTTTTGAAATTTTTGAATAAAGTACTTATTTCTTCAGATGATTATTAAAATTCCCTTCATCAGAATTAACGAAATACGGCTTGTTCAAATACATATTTTTTACTTCAAACATGAAATCCCCTTTAGAGCAGGCACCCTCTGACGGGCTAATTTTCCTTGTGACCGGGGGTGGCCACTTGAAAACGTTTACAATGTATTATGTTAGGTCAGGTTTGGACTTCTGAGAAAGCCAGTGTTGGCATTACACGAATTCATTGATTAAACAACGATCCATCGAGAAGATACACCAGTTTCTTCTAGATAATCATCATAATCTCAGAACAGCATTCCTTCTCAAATGTACTTTCCGTTTATCTCTAAAGTCACTATTTGGCTTAACAAAATTATCACAACAGATTGTTCACGATTCCTTACGGTATCGTCATTTCCAAAGAGAATCTGGATAGTTAAATATAATTATAACTGATAAAAAAAAATTAAGGAGAAGGCATTGTAAGATGGCTATCGAGTTTCATTAAATTTCCTTTGGAATTTAGAATTTAAAAAAAAAGAATCTCTATTTCTTTAAACAGAAATTATTATTGTTGTTTAGCAACGGATTCGGAAGCCCTCCGCGCTTTTGCACATGCGTCGGGCGGAGTTATTTGCATCAAAATAGGGGGAAAGTGAAGAATGGAAAGGCGATGTTTACATTTTACTGAGTGTGATTAACCAAGAACTCCAGGAATGCGCTCATATGACTCATTGCCTGACACCCCTTTCCGATGTAAAATCATCCAAAAGTAGTAGTCTCGGAATACGTTGCTGAACAGTACAAGCAAATAATGCAAATCTCGATTCGGAGGACACATTGCTGATGATGATCTGTCAGATTTCAGTTAACTTGATTTTTATAGGTGACGACTTTCAAATCTATATGGTAGACGACAGTCTTTTAATTGAGTAACTACTTAAAGTCTTTTGACAGTATATACTTACAAAACATATCATATTTCAATTTAAATGTAAACTAGCACTATAATTAAAGAATACTAGGTGATTCCTTCGCCGAAGCCATTGGAATCGGTAACTTCGTTAAAACTTTTAAAGAAAATCACCGACTTTTTATACCTTCATTATACGAACTTGTAAACGGACGCTGATAAATCTGTCTTCAAATTTCGAATACTCTAAAGGTATATTTAATAAAGAAAGTCATGAAATAATTTAGATATTTACATCAAAACAATAGCTACTGTGGCAATTATTATCAAAAGAATATACTTTAGAATAACAAACATCATTTTTCCATCTTATATTTCACCAGACAAAATTCCGAATTAATTTTTAGATAACAAAAAACGATGTAAAATTGGTTTTTACGCAATAATTTGCTTTGAAGCTATTGAGAAAACACATTAAAATTTCGATTAATTTTTTAATTAAAAATCAAATAAAAATTTTGTTTGAAAATCCCCTTTTTAGTGAGCATCTATCACTCAAGAAGTAGTGTCTGCTAAATTTGGTTGCTCGAGACCCACGCACGTTTCAGAGTTTTGAGAGATTTTTTCATTATACATGTCGAAATCTACAGACAGTATGCTAGCATTTAAAGATTATTATGTCAATTATCAGAGAACATGTTGTTGGACAATGCTGCCATTACCCACACAAAACTGAGCTATCAATGTAGCATCAAATATAAGTTTAACTAAAAATTTGCTACAATAATTAGAAAAGGACGAAAAGCAAAAGTAGCATATTTTAACCCTCCAAACGTTTTACACGTATTTTTCCATTCTTCATATTGAATTCAATAGCTGATTATTCATGTTTATATACATGATTTCTTGAAATATCATGGATAAAATATTCTTAAGATTTCATAGACTTGATTACACGCAATAAAGATCCAATTAATAACTTTAAAGGCAATTTTTTAAGACGTTAAAGCTAGTATATCAAAATATCTAACCACTCAGAAGGTTTCAACACCTTCAGACTCCATGTCTGATATAGCGGATTTGAATAGTTCTGTTCTGAGGAAATATTGACTTTATACATAAAATTTTTATGCATTTGAAGACAAGCTTTTATATAACTAAATTTTTCAAGAAAAAAAAATGCCATTCGTGAACTTTTTTATCATACCAATCAGTATACTAAATAACAAAAATTTCTACGATATTTGGACACACTTATGATTGGGAACTAACTCTAAAATATACATTTTGAGCTATCGCTGTTTTTACAAAACATTGAAGAAAAAATATGATTTTATATTTTTCGAAAACGAAAAATTCATTGTACATGTAGCCTCTCGTAAAACAGATTACAGTTGCTATAGTTTTGCATAGCAATATTCTTAGGTACAGTTTATAGCAGTGGTACGCAAACTATCTTCATTTCTGCCCCCTCACTTTGTGTAAAATTTTTTCGTGACCCCTCTGGGGGTCATGACCACGTTTTATGAAAAACAGTCTTATATTTTTTATTGTCAAATAAATTTCTTTGAATTCAGCGACCCACAAAAATTTCCTCACTACCCCCAGAGGGATCGCGACCTACGGTTTGTGCACCACTGGTTTATAGTGAACCTGACATCAATAAAATGATAGTTGTTACCCTATTTTAAAACTGAGTTCAATTATTTTAAGTTGTTTGCTGGTTTTGCCTTATCTAAATGGTCAAACTCTTGCGTTCGCCGATATAGAATCGAGGATAACAGAAACAGAAGATATAAGAAACAGAAAGCAGAAGATATAAGAAAAAGACAAATTTTGGTGTTTCATTCCCATTATTATATTGTTATCTTCAAATAAGGGGCATTAATTAATTTGCATTTCTAAGAGTTATGAAATCATAAATTCGAAAATCTCTCATCCATGGAAATTATTTCCATAATCACTATTCCTTAATTTTACGCTTCTAAAATTATTCACCTTTTTTAGATGAAAGTTTAATACGGATATACGTAATACTGAGAGAGTGGAAGGAAAGTTCAATGAGGAAGGAAATTTGGACGAGGGTTTAATAAGGATATACGATTCAGACATTTCAACCATAGCTTTTTACTTTGATTTAATACTGGTTAAAACTAGTGGATAACAATTGATTCTATGCTTACGACCTCCATAATTTAATAGGTGATATAATATTTCACGGTGCTCGCACGTGATTATTTATTATCCTTTATTACGGACATGCCTAAGTGTCATCAGTGATGGTATTCAACCGGTATGCACCGGTTCATGCAAATTCATATTAAAAATTTTTTTTTTAATGAGTTTGCCGAACCGGTTGTTCACAACGTTCTTTTCAAGTGGACGCCTTAACAGTCAAGAAGAGGATAAACACGAATATATATACGTTATTTTCTTCCAACCCCTTGACTTACAAATTTATTTAACCTCCTAATTAGACAACATATCCTATTTGGGTTATATTATTATTTCAATTAATATATTATTATTGATACTTCAATCTGCATGTGCACGTAAAGTGCACCTGACATACCAAAGCATGTCTAAGTGATTTTTGTATATTAAATTGATCGCTACTATGACTTAATCGCATTTAAATACCGGAAATTCTGTAATTAGATGCACAATTAAGACATGTCATCACATACTGAGGCATCAACATTCATCTGCTCCATAGTGTGTTCTCAACACGCACCAAAAAGTGTAGACAACTCGAAATAAGAAGTGTAAAAAATTTATAATGACATTTCTCAAAGCAGTTCAAATGTTTAGAAGGTAAAAATGACATACGAAAAAATAAAACTGGAGAATTAATTACATGAAATCTTCAAAAATAAGTTTTGTTGCAAAGCATCGATTAAACGGGTTTTCTTAGACAAGCTGTTTAGGAGGAAGCATCATAACGTGTTTGAAAACCAAAAAGACTAATGGACTGTTAATATAAAAGCAAGTTACAGCTGATTTCAATATAGGGATAAATTGAATTATCACAACTTTTTGGAGACAAATTATTAGAATACTAGAAGATTTGTGCCCGTCTAGGACGGGCTTTTTAGCTTGCTAACAATATCTCAGATATGATTGTCACAGATTTATAACGAATTGTTGAAAAAGATTGCTAGAGTGCTTAAGAAATAAAAAAAGCATGAAAAACAGAACTAATGAATCAACTGACACTAACTTTCGTTCTGTTAATGACTATTTTTAACAATTACTTTTGTTTTGTCGGAATAGAAATAATGTGAAATCCACTTACAGAAAAAAAAATGCATTACCAAATACAAAATAAAAAGATGATGAATTGATGAATGCAAATCTTTAAGTAAAACTTTCATTGTAAGAACATATAAGGAAAAAAATATTAAATATAAAATATATAAATATTCAATTCTACAATTAAGTACGAAAAAGAAAGAACCTTTTTAGCAAAAACTAAAGTTTTCTAAATTGTTCTGCTTGCATGAATTAAATTAAAAGAAAATGAACGACCGATACATCATAATTCAACAAAAAGGTCTCCGAAAAGTGAAAAAATAAATTAATTCTAGTATAACCCGAGTTCGGCGTGGATGAATCAACATAAAATAAAAAAAGAAAGGAAACTGCTGAACTCGGCTCAAAATATGTCTATTGGATACTATGAAGATCTTTTAATTTAGCAAAAAGATTCAGTGTTTCCCAACACACAGAGAAAAAAAAGCAAACACAAAATGAACAAACAAAAAAATGTCAAAAGATTATATTAGGAAAATAAGTTAATTCTGGTTTTGATATTAAAGAATCACAGAATCAAAACAGTATCCATGTGTGTATGCTAATTTGTAGACAGACTGTCTGGTCTGAATTTCTTTGGAACGTAGAAACGGCCACATTCCTTAGCGTTACCGATATGTTTGGCCTTTTATAATATAGATTGAAGTTCTAATTCCATGGAAAACCAGCTGAAGAAAAACTACTTTAATTCTGTGGAATTTTTAATTTCGAAATTCATATCATTATCGTGATTTTGCGGAAAACATTTCAAATGAATTTAAGGATTATTTAAATTATGGAAGTGTTCAAACAACTAAAACTGTTGACGGAATGATTGGTATAAGTTCAGCACAAGCAAAAATAAGGTTCTACAAATATAAAAATGTATATTTGTGTCCAAAAGCAATGCACAATTTTTAAGATACTAATAAACTAGAGTTAATATGGATACTATGGTTCCTAATCAGTTGCTAAAAATCGTGGGACATACTATCGTCGGAACTCACATTTTACAATGAAGATTCGGTCACGATGGCAATTAGGAGGACAACCAGAAAGTGATGGAGAAGAAAAGATATTTTGACTTTATCCCGTTTCACAGAAAGCTGATAATGATTTGCAAATTTCATAAATGGTTTTGCTTAATATGTACATTGCTTACATGCATTTTCGCAAAAATATCGCGCATTTTCTGGAAGATATAAAGGTTTTCTTAAGAAATCTCAAATTTTCCCGCATGTTTTTTTGCTTATAACATACAGAGTTTTCAACCACATTGTATGAAACTTACAGAATACTCGGCAATATGTTAGAGAGGCATTGTATTAATATTTGAAGTAAATACCTTGAATACTAGAGAAAATAGGAGTATGTATAGTAATTATTTTTTTTACTGGGCGTGTGTGAAACGTAGCGTGATTTTTCTTTCATGATTTCAGAGCCAGATATGCAGGGCAACTTATATAAAAATTCCAGTTCAGTATCATTAGTATTCAGAAAGATATCGGCATTGCAAGAGCTGAATTGCTTTTGTTTTTTAAAGAAATAAAATGATGAGGGTTCTTGCACAAATTGATAATTTTTACATTTGGAATCTTGGAACAGCAATATTGAATTTTATGAAGGCGAAGGTTGAATATCCTGAATACTCATTATACTTCTAAATTAAATACATAACTTAAATTGCATTTCGATAATAACTATTCGAAGATTCAAGTTTAAAAAAATTCAGTTTGTGCATGAACCCTCATCATTTCGTTTATCTCAGAGAACCAAAGCAATTCAGCTCTTACAATGCCGATATCTTCTGAATATTAATGGTATTGAACTGGGATTTTTATATAAGTTGCCCTATATATCTAGCTCTTAAGAAAAATTGTGCTACGTTTCGCACATGCGCAGTAAAAAATTATTTATTACAAATGCTCATATTTCCTGTTATATTCAATGTTTTTAATACAGGGCCTCTTTTACATATTTTCAAATATTTTGTAAGTTTCATACAATTTGGTTTAAAACTCTGCAAGTTATAAGAAAAAAAACATGCGGAAAAATTTAGGATTTTTTTAAGAAACCTTTATATCTTCTCGAATATTTGTGCTATATTTACAGAAATGCTTGTAAATATATGCATATCAAACATAGCCATTGATTAAAGTATCATCTCGTTATCAGCTTTCTATGAAACGGGATGAGTCGAAATCCTTTTTCTTCTTCATAACTTTCTGGTCGCCACACCCCCCTATTGCCCTCGTGACCGAATCTTCACTGTAAAATGTGAGTTCTCACGATAGCAACTGATTGCGAACCATAGTTTCCATAGTAACTTCAAATTGTTTAGTATCTTAAGAATTGTGCGTTACTTTTGGACATTAGTGCATATATTCAGAGATGCGAAGTGGCCCAATTGCTTCTAATATAATACAATAAATTCATTGACTAGTCATCTAATCGCATACTTCTATAAAATTTGAATCCCACTTCTGCAAGTAGGGTATGGTGACCCAGTGGCAGACTCTCGGCTTCCGAAACACAGGGTCATGGGCTCGAGACCAGATTCCATCCTGCCGCAATTGAAGTGTTACAATTTACACATAAGATTTCTGTGATAGCAGTATGTGAAAGTGCTATAAAACCCGCAGATGACTTTAAAAATGAATGGTTCCGAAATAAAAATAATGGGTCTGCATGTGTATGTGACAAAAGTCTGCGAGGCCTATACAACAAAACCATGGGTAACCGAAACGCCACTCAAATAGCAAATCCAAAAAACTCATACTGTACTGCACGGAAATAATTTCGAAGGCGAGACTTTCTTGCAACGATATCCCCACTTTTTTCTTTTAAGCTTCCCCAAGAAGGCCAGTGATTAATTTTAGAATGGTAAAATTAAAATTAATGGGTATTAACAATATTAATTACGATATTGTTTACCTGTGCCTACAGGCGCATTGCTTCCGAACTCTCCGATGCGAATATTGCCCCCGACAGGGGGTTAACTTTAATACAAACATAAGTGTAGCCTACAAAGAGAATTTTTAATTCATTTTAGATTCAAAACATTTCAGAATTACATACTGTAATTAGATACAAAATAGCAATAGTAATAGATGTTCATGGCTTAACCAAAAACAATCATTATCCGAAACTGCTCCCCCCCCCCCCCCCCCACAGTTTGGTTAACCGGGGTTGTATTATAAAAGGAACGGCGAAATCTGTGAAGCTCTGAAACAGTGGTTGTTGTATCATTTTTATAAGTAGATACATTTTTTAACTGTTGTGTTTTAAATATATAGTGATAATATTTTAAATTGAAGTGATGCTTTAGCTTTTAATTTTATTTTATGAACATGATTTTATTGAGTGGGAATTTTTAAAGTTTCAAATTTATAAAAATGAATGAATTTTAATATTTATTTTAGATAAATTTTAATAAATAAATTTTCTCCGTCGGCCCTTTAATTTCCTTACATTCCTTTCGAAATTCGCTCCGCCAGGAGATTTTTGACGAGAAAGCAAAGCAAAAAAAAAAAAAAAAATGCTGCTTCCATCGGCTTTTAATGAATGCTTTCATTTTGGATGTCTGCTTTCATTTGTTTTTGTTTATAGTTGATTAAATTTTATACTTATAATAAAATAACACTATTCGAAATGCAAAATGAAAGTACTGAAAATATGCTAAAAATTTAGTTTAAAATTATGTACACTAATTTTGCTGGTTCCATTTAATAAAAATATGAAGGTACATTTTTCGGCCCAATGAAACCTGAAATGATGCATTTCCGTAAGAAATATTGATCTTTTGGAAGCTTGCTTTCACTAGTTCCATTCCCGCTTAATCTGATATTTTTCTAATCAGTACTAACACACTAAAGACAAAGCAAAAGTTAAGGATGTTTTAAACTCTAGAAAAAAACTTTAATTAAGCAATTTAATTTTCTTAATTAGTCAGCTTTAATTTAAAATTTCAGATCAAAATTAATTTTTTAAAATAATTTTTCCCTATATTCCTTTTCCCCATTTATATAGATTTGCACAACCGGTGTTGAAAAATATGTTGCTAAAATAAATGCGAATTAAATGCATTACAATTTTTAAAACCTTAGATATTTACTGTTATAAAATGTTAATAAATTTAAAAAATGTAAATAAATAAACAAAACCTAATCCATCAAAAATAATAACTTATTGCGGTATGAATTTCCAACAAAAGTGACATGTGTTATAAACTCTTGCTATGTAACTGACGTTCTTTTCCGTTAG
>BGPR01037621.1:3472-15063 GCA_013235015.1 Araneus ventricosus | reverse complement strand
GAACCAACTACAATTTTGTAGATTTCGGATTCACTATCGAAAACTGTGCCTAAGTACGTATAGTTTGGCATTCGAAATCAAACCAAATGCAACCATTTCGCAACAGAAGGAGGGTGAAAGTGACGGCCTAGTCCGTTGATGGGTCATCCAGCTCAAAGGAAGAGGAAATGGTGCAGGAGTTGAAATTTCAATTTTCCTAGAACTCCTTAACTGTTGAAGATAAAAATAACTATTCAAATTAGACGAAAAATCGCCCATCATAAAGGACCAACTTTTGCATTAAAAGTTTTTTGGTAGCCCGTCGATAGTCGAATGAGTCTATAACCCTATTCGAAGGTAAGAAGACAGCAAAATATGTACATCTGTTGTCCGCAATTCGCTAGAGGTTCAGTAGCCTCGTCGCAGTGTTTCAGCTACAACACCGGAAGGTCTCGGGTTCAAGACTCGATTCCGTTGAAGATACAAACGGTATACTTGCGTTCAACCTCGACAAAAAGAAATCTACCTGCAAACTTCCCGGCAGGAATTACTCATATAGTAGCCCAGATCTGTCTCTCGGTAACGCTCTGACGTCACGCCATAGCACTGCGAGACGTTAAACAGCATTATTTCATTGTGAGAGAACCTAAATTTCAGTCATTTTAAATTTAAAAGAGTAATTGTAGTTCTAACTTCAAATTGAATAGCTCTAAAATAGCGAAATAAAATTTTCTATCGTTTGATATAGAATTTATCTCGCTACGATCAATAATTCCTGAAAAATTTTAAATTATATTAATCCTATATTTCAAATTAATTTCCGTTTCTTAATAGAAAGTAGTGAATTATGTCAGTGGTATATCATGCGCGTAATATAGTTTGGACGCCACGTTGCATCTGATTATTTCTTGCAATCGTGATGATATAATTTGATAATATTGTTTGGCAACGTTAAAATTTACACAAAGACATCTGAAGTACAGGGAAAATTGTTAAACAACGAAACATACTTCACACGGAATGATGTTTACCCAGAGGTTTTTGAATAAAGAATTATGTAAATAATATGCAAATAAAAAATATTTCCAGTCATAAAACATGTGTTTATTTTATTTGTTTTCAATCAATTTTAAACATTTCTCTCGCATATATGTCTATTTAAACACGTCAATTTGTCGGGAAATCTCTCGAATGAAGATGACTGGTGATTTCTAATTTCTTTTATTATTTCTGTATTGTTTCGCAAAAACAGCTGTACCTCAAAATGTTGTTCCGGAGTCGGTTTTCCTCTGCATAATTAAGTCCAATCATTTAACATCCAGATGAATAAATACGACTTCGATAACAGAAGTATGCTTAACCATCAATAAATACGATATCATCCCTTCTTCATACTGTTCCATTTGACACCGACATAATATTATGAGGTTTTCCTGTATTTATACACTCGTTTCTTTATATTGCCTAGTTTTATTTTTTAAAGATCGAAATTTGCAGTCGATTTTTCACTCCTTCCTAGTGTGCCAAGTTTCTGAAATTCTGCATAATTGTATATTCCCGGTGACAATAAAACGCTTCAATATTTTTAGAACTTAATTATTAATTAATCACTAGCTGCAATGCTGCCCAAACTGGAGTTTCGACTCCCCCACATGAGCGCCCCGAGATATTATATGATTTTCAACATTTTACATATTTTTACATCCTCTGTATGAAAATCATTGACTTTTTTGCAAAGCACTTGATAAGAATTTTATATAGCGCGCCTTGGCGAATCCGTATTCTGCAATTGCGCCGATAATCGTGAAAGTTTTAAGCCAATGGCTTCGTTTATTCAGTCATGATTAGGTACGGAATAGCGCCACCTATTGGTGAATTCCAGAAACTATAACTAAAAAGTTTTAATTTACGTAATAACGACAATTAATTACGAAATTAAAACTAAAAAGGGAAAGATAATATTTTTTTAAGTTTGCTTTCTGTAGTGAAGAAAACACATATTTTTTTATCAAAAACCTGGAGGTGAAAACAAAATTCGTCGACACAGACTGCATGAAAACGTCGTCATCAGTATGGTTTATACTCACGTAGACTTTGACTGGACGCTCTCTGAGCCTTAAGTCAATGCAGGGCGAGGAGGAGCTTAGAGGTTGAAATCCAAGTTGGAGCAGCAGACAGCTGTGTGGAGCAGGGTTGCAGATCAAAATAGCAAAATAAGGCCAAACCTTCTTAAAAATAAGGCCCAAAAAGGCCAAATTTCACTAATTGATTTAAAACGTCATTTGTTATTAGAAAAACAGCTCTCCTTCATGAAAGCGAATCCCACTTGTTCAATGTTCTATTATTAAACTAGAATTTAAGTGAAAGAAATTTAAAACATCCTTGTTCTATTCAGGAGCTATTTCAGCTCATTATATATCATTTGAAATGTGAAATATAAAAAATTTATTAAAAAAACAACAGAATAAATAGTTGAAAATTGTTCGAAAAGTCATAAACGAAAATAAAGCCAGAAATGAATTTAAGGCCAAATGAAAATTCCTAAGGCCAAGGGCTTTGAAAAAAGGCCAATATGGCAATCCTGGTATGGGGCGAGAGTTGTTCGTCGTATCTTCATTAGAAGTGAACGAGGCACGAGAAATAATCCGAATTTTGGGCACGGAAGATCACAAAATCGAGTTTGTGGTCTGATGGTTGGACAGGAATGTATATGTGGACGCCAGACCTATGTATCATCTAGAATAGTTATTTGAAGGCCAGATGGTTCAAATCTAAAGATCTTGTTTTAAGGTACGCTGGATCCACCGGCGATGCGTTCATTTTAATATACGGCAACGCTCGACGTCATAGAGCTCATCTTGTGCAGGCCTTTGAACCAGGGTATCGAGCGTATGGAGTGGCCAACATGTCCACCTGACAAGAATCCAAATGAACATTTGTGGGACGCGTTAGGGAGATGGGTTGTTTCTCGATAAAGGCCTCCTTTTTTTAGGGTGTTTAAGTTTGTATTCAGAGCGATGTTTCCAGAGATCTATGCTAGTCCTGTTATTATGGAAGTGTTATTTGGTGTTTTAATTATTGGTCTTAGATTTTTATCTTTCACTTTTTTCTTCTTATTTTTACTGCATATTATTCTTGGTTTTTTCATTTGCTTTTATGCAATTATCCGCTCTACTTCTTTGCCCTAACTGTTTTTAAGCATTTTATCTATGTGGTAGTTTTTGTTTTTACTTGTGGTTTTATATATTAAGTGAGAGCATTTCCATTGTAATCAAGTACTCCCCACACCAGGTGGGTTGAGCATTCGTGACCAGTCTTTCTCCCCACTTGTGTGGGTGAACAACTGTGTTTTATAACTCAATCTGTTCTAATTCGCTGCCCCTATTCGGGGGGGTGCATAGAGTGTAAAATAAATTTAACTTGTTGTCTCCCCCCCCCGCCGACCGTTGTAGGCCTTACACCCGTTTGGGTAGGCTAGTTGGAGTGGATCTAAAACAAAAATAAAACAAATGCCTCCTCTGAGAATTCGAGATATGGAGACTGCACTTGTGGAAAAATGGGAAAGAGTGCCTCAGAATCTACAGGACTGCTATTCTACGCCTCTGATAATTCGAGACAGAGACTGCACTTATGGAGAAATGGGAAAGAGTGCCTCAGAATCTACAGGACTGCTATTCTACGCCTCTGATAATTCGAGACAGAGACTGCACTTATGGAGAAATGGGAAAGAGTGCCTCAGAATCTACAGGACTGCTATTCTACGCCTCTGATAATTCGAGACAGAGACTGCACTTATGGAAAGAGTGCCAGAATCTCTACAGGACTGCTATTCACCGCGCCTCTGATAATTCGAGGACATAGAGACTGCACTTATGGAGAAATGGGAAATAGTGCCTCAGAATTTACAGGACTGCTATTCAACGCCTCTGATAATTCGAGACATAGAGACTGCACTTATGGAGAAATGGGAAATAGTGCCTCAGAATTTACAGGACTGCTATTCTACGCCAAGCCGATGTTCGAATGTTTTTTTTGTTGGAGGAAATAACATGGCCTATTGATATCTCATAAAATTTCAAGGAAAGTTGTTTAAAGTTTTTGCTTCCAATGACTGAAGCCAGGCCCGCGCTGTCAGTACGTGAAAGGTCGTGCCGTGTACGACGGCGTCGACAAAAAGGAGCCAGGCTCTACCCCTTTAAAAAACTCCAAACGGAAAAAAAATTCCCTTCAATAAACCAAATTTAACTTTTCATTATATTTATGGTGATGTTGAACTTCTAATACTAGTCGAGGTTGAATCGTCATATCCGCAATAAAGTGTGAAAATATAAGCAGTCTGTATCCCTTGTGTATGCTTGGAGGGAAAACTGGGCAAAAATTATATTAGAGGTGTTAAGCATATTATTTCGCTTCGCTTGCAATGTTATTTTTTATAATATAAATATATTTATAATTCTTCAATAAATGTGTCTTAGTGTAGGTTTTAACAAAGCACAAACTGTTTACACATTTTAAAAAATTTAAGGTAAATATTTAAATTTACCCTTTTAATTTTCGTATACCGCAATTTTTTTTTATTTTTCATATTATTTTTAAGCCAACAAAACTTCATTTCAAGTGTTAACCATAAGCCATTTTCCCCTAATATCGCCACTGCATAATGGCGCTCATTAGGCATTTGCACGACGGCGCCGATTAGGCTTGGCGCGAGCCTGACTCAATCTGCTCAAATCTCCACAGCTGCCTGAGACAGCTTTTTGTCTGTTAAAATGGTTTTATACGTCAAATATTATAAAGCCATGCGTTTGCAGGACTATAAAGAAACGCCCATTCTAATTTTTCCCCGAAAAAGATGGCTGAACACATGTATTTCTTCAAAAATGTGAACGATTCTTTAATTTTTTTAAGCAGTGTAGAAGGATAAGATAAATTGAGGAGCAAACATTCAAACCATGCTTTCTCCTTCGGATACAATTTTTCAGGAAACAGGAAACGGGCTCTGCAGGAAACACTTTTTGATTGAAACCTCAATTTTCTAAGTAGGTTTGTAATGGGATAAAACTTGTTTCAGTTGAAAATAATAGTATACAGTTGTACTATTTAATGTTGAGTTCAAAGAAAAATCACTAACTCATTTTTTTTCTTTTTTTGGAGAAAACACGGTTTGAATGTTTGCTCCTCAATTATGTTGCATTTTTATGGAAAGCTTTACACCTGGCGTATTTTAAATTCTACTCATATGAATTTTGTGTCATTCTTCTGAGAATTTATCCAACTTTAACCCTTCCAAGGGCCATTTTTTTCTAGTGATGGTATAATAAAATAACTTGAGTATTGAGATTAATTTAAGAAAAGAAATTCATTTAGCTTATTGGACGACATTATTTTTTGTTAATTAGTTTAATTAATTAATAATTAATTAAAAAGTCAAGACACTTTGTTACGGTTTGAAATAAGAAATTGGAGCTTCTGAGATTTACTTTCATCGAAAAATTTGTTGAGTACTTTAAAATATCCTACCTTGTACGTTGAAAAATTGATGAATTAGTACATACATAGTATACTTCCCACCGCCTTTTAAAGGGTTAATGTGAAGCTAGAATTCCAAAGCTTTTTTATTTTTGAAACTATAAACTAAAAACGGCGCGAAATTATACATATTTGTAGTTATTCTGTATAGTCAAACGCTATGAAAAATTGGAGGAAAATATTAATTATATTTTAATGAGTGCAGTGAATGTTATCATAGCTACAACTAAAAATGAATTTAATTATTCAATAGATAATATTTTAAATTTTAAAATAGAAGCAAAACCGTTCAGCTAGTAGTTTCCGAATGTATCACCTGGGAATATCAAAATTACAAAATGAAAAACCATCAGTATAACTCTATGTATATCCATAAACTTTAATATAATAATATCGGAATACAAAATTATATTGTGTTTTAGGAAATTAAAACTAAAAACTGCATCATAGTCGTATTTTTGAAATCCTTTCTATTTTCTTCATGACATAATTTCTTTGTCTCGTTTTCATTTAGAGGGCTGGGCCGTACAAATAATTTAAAATGCTGTTCAGATTTACATAAAACTACCTTCATTTAGCCACGCAGCAATGAAACTAACATCGGTCAAACCAATTTTAATTTGCCCTCGCCCCCTCATGAAGCAACCGTTTTAAACTTAGCGGTACTTAATGCGCCCACGAAATCTTTTTCGTTATTTTTTCCCCTGAATGTCGCGAGTAGCCGAGTGGTTCTCGTTCCACACGTACAAATCTGGGGTTTTATTGGCATTTCGGTACAAGAATCCGAGAAATAAAATGCTCGAGCAAATCAATAAGCTCCCAGAATCTCATATGCTCAGGAGAAGAATTCTAATGGACGAATTCCAAATCCATTCTGTCGTGCCCTCGAGGTCTGGACGGAAACTGTTCCCTTCGGTTTGGAGTAAACATAATTTTTGAAAATGGGAATGAACATGTTTTCGCTCGATTTATGGAACTGTATGGATGCAAGTGAATAAAGCAGTCATTACTGTAAGCATGAAATATATCTTTAGGTTTAAAATGATTTGCACGAAGTTGAATCAGAAAGATTTTGGTCCAACCTTGTTCCAGAAAAGAATTTTGTGTTCTCAAAGAACTGGATTAAATTCGCCTGATATTAAAGTTAGATCAAAAATGTGATTGCGCATGCCTGACATTTAACTGCACATCCCCTATAGGCCGAGATTTCGAGTCATTTTTCCTCCAACAAGGAATATATTCCAAAAATTAAATCGATGACTTGACCACTTGACCCTGAACTGACTCCATTAAGTATTTATTTCTTTCTAAAGTTTATGAAATGTGTCCATACATTTAATATATATGTAATAATTTAACACTTTCCTACTTCTTAAAAACGCCACTCAAAATTTAATTCGTAAAATTATATCTACTTAAGCTCTAACACACAATTAACTGTCACTTTAACTGGCTGAAATCCAGTTTCAACCGCTCTCACGGTCGGGAATTCCCCTCTTTTCCAATACTACTTAATATCGCTGAGATGGTGCAACTTCCTCTTTTTAAAACCATGTAATCTTCCTACCAGACGCCCGTTTTGGCGTGCCTTGTTTTCTTCGTCGCCGGTGACCGCGCTTTGCGTCTATTTATACTTTAACAATGGCTTGATATTTTTTGAATTATTTAAAATTACCTGAAACCTATCGATTAAAGCACGATTGAATAAAATAAACTCATCTTCATTCGTCAAAGACTGCCTCTTCATTGGATTAACCAACACTAGTTGAAATGATGTTTCATATATATACCAGAAGTAACTTGATATTTTCGTAAACATCCGGTCCCTACATGACGCGCTCAGTTACTCCCTTTGTCACGTCTCCCGTTGGTAGCATCTCTCAGTTTTAGGTTCGTAATTTCATTTCTTTTATTTGTATTTCATTCAAATTCTTGGTTTATCATAATGTTCGGGGTAAAGGACAGTGTTTTTTAGCTACATGCCAACACTGTTCGCAGAAAACATTATGATTTCACTAATTTTTTAACGGTTCGTATAGATTTTACTTACCCTGATGAGCATCTATACGCTTTTACCGATTTACTACAGTCTCTCCATTTTACTTTAACATTTTTTGACTTTCATGATATTGATATATATATATATATATATTAATAAAAGAAAACATTAAAAACACGTTGTAAAAGAAAAACCAAAATAATAATAAAAAGGAACAAAAACGCCAACGTCTGGAACGTGTCATCAGCAAGGGAAATCCCGAACGGGCGGAAGCATAAAATTCGGTGTTTTCTGAACACAAAACTCTAGCAATAAAGCCAAAAAGAGTTTGTTTCCCCGGAACACCGAAACAAAAACCAAAGTTTGAAACAAAGCAAAAAGCCCAAGTCCAATTGAGAAAAAAATAAAAATATAATAAAAGCCCAAGTCCATTAGAAACAAAACATATTAAACCCAACCCCAAAACCAACAAAACAAAACAAAAACGAAGAAAAAGTTGTCGAAACTCACTCAAAAATCCACAATTGAAGAGACAATGCAGAACCACGCGGCACGAACTACCGTTTAATTACCGTTACCGTACCTGAGTAATTTCTTAACTGTTATTGCATTTGTTTCTGGTTTTGTTTATGTTTGTATATATATATATGTGATATTTTAAGTTTTCAACTTCTTTAATTCTTAAATCACTTTTAACGACACCTCATTTTAATTACTTCTACTTCTATCGTAATAAGCGCACTACAACTTTCTTCTCGAGTCACGTGCCTTTTCCG
Organism: Araneus ventricosus; assembly: GCA_013235015.1. Classification (NCBI taxonomy): domain Eukaryota; kingdom Metazoa; phylum Arthropoda; class Arachnida; order Araneae; family Araneidae; genus Araneus; species Araneus ventricosus. The sequence continues at coordinate 6,780 of BGPR01037621.1, read as the reverse complement.
GGGAAATTCCCTTTTCTGGGTACTTAAACTTTGTGCGCATTCCTATCTGCCCTTTTTTCACGCCAGCATGTAAGCGTACAACAACAACGCACCGCTGAGGCGTAACCTTTTGAATACTGGTCATGGAGCTACGTAAAAACTGAATCCTTTACCTATGAAGAAATAAGCTAATATCCTCAAGGCCTGAACAAAAGAAGATAAAGCCAAATATTGTCTCTTCCATGACCAAAATGGACTACACTTCACCTTCAGTAAAGCCTGATCTTATACACACACACACACACACACACACATATATATATATATATATATATTATGTATTTAAGAGAGTTTTGTTTATGTACCCTCGAACGCATTGACAAATAGGCAACTTCCTAGCGGCCCCGCTACTTAGGGAGCGTGGCTCGAGATTATTTTGCTGTATTTTCAACTTATTTTGCGTTTTCATTTGACTTGCAAGCGCCATATCCTCTGACATATTCAAATTAAAATAAAGAGTCGTTCATTTAAATTACAGAACATTATACATAGGATTTTTTTCATGCTTTCAAATTTTCTTGCAGATCAGAGTGTGATTTTTTTTTCCTTTTGCACTTGTAAGACTGATTCTCACAAATAATTCAACAGCCCTGGCAAACCTTGTATTTGACCTTCTACCTTTTTGTTTAAAATTATATTAAAACCCCGGTTAACCGAAACCCAGGTTATCCGAAATACCTCTGAGATAGCAAATCCAGGAAAACACGTATTGTACTGTACGGAAATAATCGCGAAAGCGAGACAGTTTTGCAACGATATCTCCACTTTTTTCTTTTATGTCTACCTAAAAAGGCCAGTGGTTTATTTTAGAATGTTATAATTAAAATTAATAGGTTTTAACAATATTAATTACGGTATTGTTTACCTGTGCCTGCCAGGAGTATTGTGCCCGACGGAGGTTTAGCTGTAATAACCCTCTGATTCGCAAGACCATTGGAATAGAGAGACTTCAAAATACGGAAGCGCTCGAGTTTCTCTTTCAGAGATAAGGGAAATTCACTTCCCCTCTCAAAAACCGCAATGACAGCTGGCACTCTCCGAATTCTAAGAACCCCCTCCCCTGTTCCCCAATCCCTTCTGGGCGAGCCACTCTAACGAAGTAAGCGCGCTGTGGGTGTGAAATCAACCACACTTAACGAAAGGGGATGGAAAGTTCACGGTGATATTCGGACGTCCACCGTCTTTTTATTGAAGAGACGGTTTGGACGATACCGTATCGATAGAGTTAAAGAACATGAGTGTAACCTGCAAAGAGAGTTTTAAATTCGTTTTACACTCGAAAAGATTTCAGAATTACATACTATAATTAGACGCAAAATAGTAATAGCTGTTCATGGCTTAACAGAAAAATTCGTTATCCGAAACGGCTTCCACCCCCACCCGTTTAGTTCGGTTAATCGAAGTTGTGCTCTACTTTTAAATTTAAATTCATTTTTTCCCGAGAGATACTGAAATTAACTTTTTCGCATGGGCTCAATATTTTGAAAACGACTTCGTCTGGGGACTCTAATGGAACGTGCCTTTCTCGAGGGGATAAGAAAATTTCATCACGGTGTTCGAAAAGAGGGGTGATCACGAGCCATTGTGAGAAAAAGCGAGTGATAAAAGGGAGCCTCTTCTGTTGATAGCTGAACATTTACGCCTCTCTTTAAAAGTACACAGGTTGGGGAAACTGATGAACATCGAGGGAGGATGACAATGAGCCTCAACGCCTGTGTTAAGCGAAAACCCCGGACTTCGGGTCATTCCTCAAAGTGCCCCCTGAAGAGCGAATGGTCAGTTGTCTTGTTGTGTCCCCCATCTAAACGAGCTGACCACATGTGCGGTGAAGATTCCTTCCCTCCTGTGAGATTTGCCACATGCTCCTCACAAGGGACTGTAGACGCATGTGACAGCGTATGTCACAGCCCACGCGAAAAGGTTAACACTCTCGAAGGATACCCGCAATTTAGTATTTTGCTGTATCAATTTGTCATGTATTTGTTAGTTAAAAGCTGCTAATATAATACATAATTAAAATCAATAAAAGACTAATTAGTTTGGGAAGTTTGAAAGGGGAAAGAGGGGGCGAAAATGCATCGCCCAAGTTCCCCTACATAGCTTACTCCGGCCTTGTATATACCCTTTCCCTTTCTTTTAAGAGGCTAGTGAGAACTGCTGGAACGAACCTCCCAATTTTGTACCCTATTCAAAAGGCAAGAGCTACCCACGAGTTGACACCCCTTTCGCCGAACTCCTCATCCCCACCAGCATGAAGACCTATGGTCTGCGACGAAAGATTAAGAATATTGTAACAAAAATCGTTTTGTGGGTGTATGGTGTGAACAGTCCAACTCGCAGGATAATGGAGAATGAAGGTTTATTCACAAATGTGCAGGAAAACGCGTAGCACAGGTAACAGGAAACAATAGATCGTGCACAGATTAGCAACGCAAACAGACAACAATTCACAAGTAATAACAGTTCAGCACTTTGATATTTAGCAACACAAACAGTCAGAAAATGACTAGTAACGACAATAACAGCACTTTGAATAGCGCTCAGCTCACCGGCTTTCTAGCTGGCTCTGCAGACGAAACTCTAAAGTCGTACCAGTGGATCAACACTACTCTTCAATACCGCTCGGCGTCTAACAGCTTACTAGCTCGCACAGCGTATAGAATTCCAAAGAGAGATTCCAAAGACGTTCGCACTCCAAGGCGATCCCAGTCGAACAACATTCACTCCGTGATCTAAGAGCTCTCCTTATATAGTCTCCCCCTGCCGGCCCTGACGTCACATGCAATAATCTAGTACATTCAAGCGTATCTCCTCTCCTAATAGAGATATCGAAAAAATCCAGCACCTTTGTGATCCCATATTTCATCGCCAAAGTCGCCAAGATCAGGGGTTCAGGTGAGGCTGCTGCCTGCCATCCCATACTTACCCCTGTAAAACTCTATAACTCTAAACAACCATAAGATTCATATTGCTGGGAAGCGACTTTCCATGTTTGTAACAATATTTTAGGCCTCCAACACGAGAGATTCGGAGCAATAAGATTGTGGCGATCGTTATCTTTAGCCACTATGGAACCAGGCCGGCGTCTATAAAAGACGCCGGCCTGGCAGCTAAAGCAGGTAAAGTGCGACGGCTAAAGCAGGCGTAACAACTTTCACTACTACTTCTTCAGTGCTTATAAATCTTGTCATTTTGTTCCTAAGTATTAGTATCATTTCATCGTTATTCTTAGTGTCAGTATTCGTTATGTGCTCGATAAGTATTTGTTA
>BGPR01037620.1:0-15063 GCA_013235015.1 Araneus ventricosus | reverse complement strand
GGCGAAATGTGAAATTCTGAAATACAGGCTTTTTATAATTGAAATTTGTCTATTCAGAAGACCCTGGTTCCAGTTATATGGTTTAGATAAGATTTCCCACTGTCTTTAATATTTTATACATAATTTATTTCACCGTGCCCCAGTTTATCTATCATATGTCTGGCACAGTATAGCCCAATGATGGTGAACCTTTTTGAGAAGTGGGTCAAATTTTGTTCATTATTTGTTTAATACTCGCCCTTGGGTCGCCAAGTAAGTGGTGTCACTTGGAAAGGGGTAGGTGTGGTATAAAGGGTACAATCCGCAACTAAATTGATGGGACAATCGGTGTAAATCGGAGAGTTATAATCGGATCCTCACCAAACTGATGTCGATGGAAAGGTCTCGAGGAGAATATTACGAAAATACTATTCTCCTCGAGACCTTTCCATCGACACCAGTTTGGTGAAGATCCGATTATAACTCTCCGAGTTACACCGACTACCCCATCTATTTAGTTGCGGACTGTACCAATAATTCGGAAGCACAGAAAATTTGTTAACAGAAAAACTTGACAGTTGAGCTTTTTTTTCCGGCACTCACTTTTACAATCGAATAAAAAATTAAAGTTTGAATTTGTTGTTCAAAATTTAATAATAAAAAATAATAATAAAGTTGAACTATTTAACACGTCTGGACAAGTACGCCAAGGCTGACAATTGATTCAACACTGCGAGCTGGTACAATAGACTCGCCGGGTTTATGACTGACTGCCATGAGACATACAGTGATACGGTTGAAAATTAGTTAGCTAAAGTCCAAAGATATAAATACTAATTAAGGGAATTTTTAATTGTGAAAGAGTTAAAAATACAAAGCAATAACAAACAACGAAGTAGCAAGAATCCGATGGATGACTTCCTCAGAGGCCATTTATCCATGCAGATTGAAAACTAGAATAGGTTTTCTGTAGAGGAAAAAGACATTACGATCTGAATTTAATATGAATTTCCTCTAAGGCCTGAACCTATTCCGGAATATATTGGAAAGAAAAACATTTATCCGCGAAGAAGAAAAGTTTATTTGTTAGCTAAAGTCTATTTGGAAATATTTTTTCTATAAATTTTGGCATTAGATATTTATATTTTAATTTTTTAATATTTTTGATTGTTTGTTCTCTTTTTTATGATATAAAAATCAATGCGTGGGTCATTTTAAGAGCCTTCGTGGGTCAGTGCCTGACCCGTGGGTCAAAGTTTCGCCACAACTGGTAGAGTCTCTTGCGCCAGAAATTCCAAAAACCAACAAATCAATCTGTTCTATGACTCCAAGAGAAACAAAATTTTTACTAGTTCACAGTACAAGCCATGCGGTGTGTGAAAATCGGGGGAGATAGAACAATTAAAATTTCGCCAGATGGCGCTGCGCCATAATCTAAAACGATTTCGCTTTTTATTTTTATTTTTTTATTACTGAAGCAAAATTAAATAATTCATTTGAATTTTTTAGTACAGTGGAACCCGAAATTTCGGATAATCCGAACACCTTTTTAAATTTTCTGAGAAGTTTTTTCTGAAAAATGAGGGGAAAATAACAATTACGAATCAAACACAAAGCCAATGTTTATTCTTAACTTAAAAGAAGTATTTGAACACCTTACTAAAAGAAACACCTTAGTACACCTTACAGTTATTAGTACACCTTAATTAAAAGAAACAAACTCAGATATCTTCTTTTTACCCTCAACTTGTTTAACACTGTACCGTGCGAATCCCGCGGGCTCCTTCTGTACGCTTTCACAGAGCACCCAGAGTCAATACTGTACTGCATTTGGAATATCGAGAGTATTTTGCCAAATTTCCCGGAATCCGAACATAGGTCAGTCCCAACTAGTTCGGATTCCCGGGGCTCTACTGTATTACTGGAAACGCTGCCAAAATTCAGCTCTGAACGTAAAGTCTTTTTTTCATTTAAAATATTGGGTTTTTTTTCATAGCTTTTTGATTGTAAGAGATGTACAACTGAGTTCACATTGTAATATGTTGACATAATTTACAATTAATTCAATAATTATTGCAAATTAATTGATTGCAGTAATTTTAATCTATTGTCGATTAAGCACCCAGAGTCAATACTCTACTGTATTTGGAATATCGAGAGTATTTTGCCAAATTTCCCGGATAATCCAATTTTCCCGGAATCCGAACATAGGTCAGCCCCAACTAGTTCGGATTCCCGGGGTTCTACTGTGTTACTGGAAACGCTGCCAAAATTCAGCTCTGAACGTAAAGTCTTTTTTTCAGTTAAAATATTGGGGTTTTTTTTCATAGCTTTTTGATTGTAAGAGATGTACAACTGAGTTCACATTGTAATATGTTGACATAATTTACAATTAATTCAATAATTATTGCAAATTAATTGATTGCAGTAATTTTAATCTATTGTCGATTAAGCACCCAGAGTCAATACTCTACTGTATTTAGAATTTCGAGAGTATTTTACCGAATTTCCCGGATAATCCAAATTTCCAGGAATACAAACATAGGTCAGCCCTAACTAGTTCGGATTCCCGGGATTCTACTGTATTACTGGAAACGCTGCCAAAATTCAGCTCTGAACGTAAAGACTTTTTTTCATTTAAAATATTGGTTTTTTTCACAGCTTTTTGATTGTAAGAGATGTACAACTGAGTTCACATTGTAATATGTTGACATAATTTACAATTAATTCAATAATTATTGCAAATTAATTGATTGCAGTAATTTTAGTCTATTGTCGATTAATTAGATTTCACTCATGAGGTGCTTTTACAGAAATTCTAATTTATTGTGTCTCTAATTTTTACACGCTTTCATCTTACTTCATACATCTTTGTAAAAATAGAATTTTGCAATCAGTTTTTCACTTTGCTCTACCCTAAGTTCAATAGTTTTTCTAATTTTAGCTATCTATACAAGGTAAATGAACGTACTTTGAAAGACATCTTATCAAGATAACAATAAGATGAAATAAGATAAAATATTTCGAGCGAAATATTTGCCATACCAATATTCAACTGATACATAAATATATCTGCAAAGTCATACAATCAATCGTTTCACTAAAAACAAATCGACATTCCTATCACTAGTTCGAGACATTGTAGCATGAAAATTATGTGTAAGATTTGATTGTTCTGTCTTGGGTTTCGTCTAGTTCCATTGAATTTGCCGTTGAATTCTGTGCGTAACGATATTTACATCACGGAATTTACAGAGAGTATGTCAATAAATAGACACTATCATTTTAATAAAAGCGAAAAAAATTCTTCTTTGGAATTTATATCCAAAGAAGGTAATATTTTCTTAATATAGCAATATTTCTTCAACATTAAGATTGGTTGAAGCATATAAAGATTAGGAGAAATAATGGTATTGTTTTGGTATTCATTACAATAATAAAAATCACTACTAGAAGTTATCTTTAAAATTAAATTTGAAACATTTATTAAAATTAAATAAAAAATTGCTGGAAGATGAGATTGATGATGATATTACACATATTTTTCAAGATTAGTCAACTTACCAGATGATAATTAAAAATGAATTACGGTTGAAATTATTTGAATTTTGCAGAAGTTTTTTCATATTTTGTGTTAAAAGCAGAAGGGTCCATTTTGAATTTTTTTGCGAATTTTAATGCTCGAATAATGCTGTCAAGTAAAAATAATAAACTAAGTTCTGTTATCATTTTTACAACGAAGTAAGATGGGAATTATTATGGAATAAGAGATGAAAAATTGCATTAAACTGCAAAAAATGAAAACGGAATGATATGAAGCGAATTATGGCCTTCTGAAAGATGAAAAATAAAATATTCCCAGGAATTAAACATATGCTTTTATTTTATTCTATTTTATTATTTATTATTTTTTACTTAGTTCTAAAGAGACAAATGCCGTCTCTCCTCTCTCTGCATATTCAGTTTAGAAGTTTAATCTGAAAAAATCAGTAACTATGTTTTCTCACCTTTTCCACATTATGTTACAATACAAAGCATTGCTATAAGAAAAACCAGCGAGAGTGGCGTCCTTTAAACTTTCTTGTATACTTCTCAAAAATTTGTCATTTCCCCTCCCTCTGCGTGGGTAAAAAATTCGAATATAACAGAATGCAATGACTATCAGAAGGATTTTCATTGCAGAATATAGTGATTGCAAAAAAATTGGGTGAAGAATCATATTCAAAGAGATGCGTCTGTATTAAAACTTGGCAATATTTATTTTCTATCAAACTTGAGCAAGCTCCGTTAATGCGAGGGCGTGCCTGAGCGAAAAGAAAACAGGAGAAACTTACCTCGTTCGCTATGACTGAATAGCTTGGACATGCGCAGAGATTGCTTCCAGTACGTAAAAACATTGAATATGCAATTTGAACGCAATTTTTTATAACCGATTGAAGACAAATTTGGGCACAGATCTATAATTAATGTTAGCAACCGTCAAACCAATTTTTATTTATCTAAGCCAAAGGGTTTAGAAGATATAATTTTTACAAGTATGCGATTACACAGTCCGACAAACCATCAACCATTCGACGGATTTGGTCCAAACTTTGATAAAGACCTACATTCATGATGATAAAACTGTCTTCCAAATGTTATCCATCTAGCGATTCAGGTTTTTGAGTTATAGTGTTCACATGTCCATGGACAGACAGACAGATTTCCCGCATATTGCACAATTTGATAGAGACCTACAAATTATGTGTAAAGATAGCATACTAAATTTTATCATCGTAGCTCTAATAATTTTCGAGTTATCGTGTTCAGAGACAGACAGACATAATTCCAAAATTGTATTTTTCGAACTCAGGGAGGTCTAAAACGTGGAGATTCGTCAAAATCTCGAGTTCGATTTTTTTGACGATTACAATACATTCTCATTGTATACTTCGCATAAGAGAAAGTAAAAACAAGGATCAAATGCGCATGCGCATTATGAAGAGTCTCATCGTGTGGTCCGAACTGTGAAAGGTCAGTCAGGGCCGTGTTGCAAAGAAGTGAGTGTCCGCGGCACCAACTAGAAAACCTTTGTTAATAGTTAGAAATTAAAGTAAATTTTATTCTCTGTGTACATTTCTTCGTGTTATATGTGAAGGTAATGAATTTAACTGATTTTAATGTAATAAACAATAATTTACTGAAAAATCTAATATTTATTTGTGCTTAGTTTCACGATAACTGCTAAATTACTCATATTTCTTGCAAAAATTCTCGTTCTTTTCTTCAGACAAATTTATCTGTCTTAACAAAAGAGTGGGAGATTTAAATCGATTTGTAATGGGTATGCGGAAAAAACATTATTTGTGAAATGCCCCTATTTCTTGCAAATAGTGATGAATTTATGCCCTAAAAGTCGGTATTTAACCTCTTGAGTCGCAGCACCATCTTGCAGTTTCTTTTTCATGTTTTTTTGAACTGAATATGTAATGTCGATGCGATTAGATTCTGCCTTATAATTTGTAATGATTGCTTCAAATTATGGTTATGTGAAGAAATACATTTAAAAGCAAGAAGTAACAAACTGATATTTTTATATTCTTTACTTAGATTTCTTTCAAAACCGAGTACTGCACTTAGTTTCTTACTTTTCTTAATCTGAGCAAATGCACTCGTCTGCATGACATCCAAAATGAGACACCTTCATTTTAAAGCCGGAAAATAAATTATTTTAGGGTCATTAATAAGTAAATCAGGCGGTTCAGACACATAAACAAGACAGGTAGTATAGATTATGAGAATTAAAGAAAGATGCTTCGTTCGCCTTACATGTCCGTACTTTTTTGTAAACATAAACAAATAACTACAAATATAAAATAACAACATCATTTGATATCTTTTATTTGTGACAAGAATTTATTTGAGATCTCTTGTCACAAACACTTCCATCAGTAAATTCTTATGCTTTGTCTCAAAGATCGCATATAAAAATAAAATGCATTTATTCATATTCGATTTCTGATGTAGGGTTTATTTATTTTTTGGAGGAATAACAATAAAAGTTATTTCGAAAGCTAAATATGAGCTCTTAAAATAACATCTGATATCTTTTGATATCTTTTATTTGTGACAAGAATTTCTTTGAGATCTCTTATCACAAACACTTCCATCAGTAAATTCTTATGCTTTGTCTCAAAGATCGCATACAAAAATCAAATGCATTTATTCATATTCGATTTCTGATGTAAGGTTTATTTATTTTTTGGAGGAATAACAATAAAAGTTATTTCGAAAGCTAAATATGAGCTCTTAAAATAACATCTGATATCTTTTGATATCTTTTATTTGTGACAAGAATTTCTTTGAGATCTCTTATTACAAACACTTCCATCAGTAAATTCTTATGCTTTGTCGGAAAGATCGCATACAAAAATAAAATGTATTTATTCATATTTGGTTTCTGATGTAGGGTTTATTTATTTTTTTGAGAAATAACATTAAAAGTTATTTTGAAAGCTAAATATGAGCTCTTGAAATAACATAAGCCCTTAAAATTATTAATAAAATTTAATGCAATGAGATGGCTAAGGTAGGGAGGTATGATAGTAAGGAGGTCTCAAAAATAAAAAGATTAATCGAAGGGTATGAGAGGAAACAAATGTTAGGAGCCACTGTGTTCGATCTTTTCGCATTCAATCTTGCCAACCGCTGCCGCAAATTACAATCCATTCATTTTCATAGTGACCAGATTGATATCAAGATGATAACTTGTCATGAATATGAACATTATTACATTATTTCATTTACATGACATTATTCATTTTAGAGGTCGTAATACAATTTGAAAACTAACATATACTTCAAGACTTTTTTATTATTATAAGTAACAAAATCTGTCTGAAGGAAGAAAAAAAATATGGGAAGTTACTTATGGGAACTAAAATCGTGTTTAAAAGAATGTTTTTTGTCTCTTTAAGTACCAACCTAAAAACTCTTAAAGCGATTTTATATTTTATGCCGTTTATCTCTTTATTTCATATACAATAACTATTATTTCATTTTCAGAAACAAATGTTGATATTGTAAATAAATTCAGGTAGAAAGACAATGGAACACATACTTCTGCTTACTACAAAATATTTAGACTTAACAGTATTGTTACATAGTTTTCCAAAGGTCACTTTTATTTGTATAATAAATTTTCTTTTTATGTGCCATCATACAAAATGCTTTAGAGAATTACTTTATAACAACAAATTACAAAAGGTTATCCATTGTTAAAAAAAATGTGAAAACAGCCAAATGTAACCTTATAGATAATCAATGATTAGAATGCCCTTGTGTACGAATCCTTTTAATAACGTGATAATAATTCATTTTTCACTTGAGGATATTAATTTGGAATACTGACATCTTGTTATTTGTTAGGGTAGTTTCAAATTATTAATCTTAGTGGTGATACATGTTCTAGTATTCCCTTTTTTAAGTAAAAAAATAATTAAATCAAAAGTATCAAGTCCTGTTGGGAGGCAGAAACTGCTAACCGACAGTGTATTTAATGTATTAACCTTCCTAGTATATTTCATGTTTGTATAGTTTTAGCCTTTCTCTATTTAGATCTTTCGTAATCACGACCTGCTCTCAGATTCGTACTTTTCCCCCTCTTAGCGAATGCACTCGTCTTCAAGAGGGGAAAGGTCAGGCACCTTCTCGTGAAAGAGGAGAATAACTTGCTGCAATGTCATTTACAGCTAATTCAGTTCAGATGCAAATAGTGTAAGTACAAAAATACATTTGGCATAAAATAGAGAATTAAATAAAGATGCTTCTTTTGCTTTACCTCTACTTACTTTGTTGTAACCATAGATAACTTAGTGAAAGTATAAAATAACAACATCCTTTGATATCTTTTATTTGTAATAAAAATTTCGTTGCGATGTCTTATCATAAACATTTCCATCAATAAGTTGTCATGTTTTATCTCAAAGATCGCTTACGAAAACAAAACGTATTCATTCTTATTCGACTTCTAATGTTGGGCTTATTTATTTCTTGAAGGAATATCATTGAAAGAAAAATATTCTTCGCACGTAATGCATAACTGAAAATTTTAACATATACTTAAAATTTTTATTATTATTATTATAGGTAACAAAATCTTGCTGAAATGAAAAAAGAAACGTGGTAAGTTACTTACAAGAACTAAAATCATATTTAAATGAAAACATTGTCATTAATGTTACTTTGAAATATTTTAATAAATAATCGGACAATTTTAATAATTAATAGATGTTCAATTAATATCTTATTCTTAGAAATTCACTCAGCAAATAAAAAATTATTCAATACACATATTAGTTAAAAATGACAATGATTTTGAATTATTTACTTCTCACTCTAAGTTGTGTTGTAAACATTAATTACGGTTTCACAAAATCATTTTCATTGTACTGTTATGAAGGAAATTATTCTTTAATAATTGGTTTCTCTTTTTTTCTTTCATTGAATTAAACATATGAAAATAATTTAATTATTTTTGCGTTATTAAGCTGTGAGTTTAAGATTTGTATTAAGATATCTATTTCATATCTTGGATGGTAAAAAAATATTCCGAATTTTTTTATAATGTCAATAATAACAATTTAAAATATGATTATCTTGAAATATGAAGTAAATTCAAGTATATGAAAATACTTCTGTTTAATTAAGTGCATATGCAAATCCTTATACGTGATCAAAGAATTAATGCAACGTTAGTGAAATTAGTCGAAAAAATATTGATTGTGAAATGTAACCCACTTACAAAATGGCATTTTAAAAGAAACTTACCTTATTCAATCTTAAAAGCTTTGAAAGAAATTTTTAGACATATTCTAAACATTCCATTTAAGAATACAAATCTCACATGTAATTAGATAGTACGCAACAGATTTTATGAGAGTAAGCCCAAAGAATCTCAAAACTCGTTTCTGGAAGCAGAATCTTTTAAAATAAAAGAGTAAACTTTCAGGCATTAACCCCCCCCCCTTTCAAACGTGAACAGAATCCAAATGAAAGAAGACTTGGTGTTGAGTAAAAATGCGTTTGTTTTGTCCGCTACAAGACAGTTATAGACTGAGTAAGAAAATTGACTTCTTTTTTTAAATATGTTCAAGAGAAAACAGGGGAGTAGTTACGGTAAGAGGCTTCAGGGTCATAATATGATTTTTTCATCCCCATCTTCAACTATCATTAGTGGTTTAGCTTGAGTGAACGGCTTGCAGTGAAAGCCATTTTGACGTAGACTTACGTCTCTCCATAGTGGTTAAATGGTCTGTCGGGAAAGGAAAAAATTATGACGCTTTTCGCGCTAAAGTTAAACGCTTATAACTCCGCAACCAAATAACATAGGGAGTTGGTTTTAGTTTCATTTAACAGAGGAAGGTGGACATTGAAGTTTGCAAAAAGAATTTTAGAATTTGGGGTTACGGTTTAGTCACAGTCGAGATGCAAATTTGGTGAAAATCACTAAAATGTTTGATGACGTCACCGAGACGAAGCGCACGCACGCACACTAAGCCAATTGAAATAAGATATCCGCGCGAAATATTACTCAAGAAATGTTGAATTACGTTGAATTTCGTGCTAATGTTAAACGCTTATAGCTCCCTAATCAAATAGAATAGAGAGTTGGTTTTGGTTTAACTTAACAGAGAATGGTAGACATTGAAGATTGCAAAAATAATTCTAGAATTTGTAATTACGGTTTATTCACAGTCGAGTTGCAAATTTGGTGAAAATCACGACGAATTGTACATAGATAGAGTCACATAGTCATATTAGAATAATAGTCACTATAGACTATAGAGTTAATAGTCACATAGAGCTAGCTACTTCAATCACAGAAATTCACAGTTGAGTAAGGTAAGTAAGGTAAGATTTTTTTTCTTCTCCGATTGAATTTGGCTTTAAAAAGTGACATAAACACGCTAACATTTTGTCACCATGGCTAGTGGCGTAGCGAGTGTAAATGGCCCTAGGAGAATAATTTGGTTTTTTGCCCCAGACGTCATCAACGACTTAACAAATATAAATAATGCCCGGAGTATTGCATTTTGTTTATACCACTTCACCATATTTTGCTTTAAGAAGAGATACAAGTTCATTAATGTTTTGACTCTATAGCTCATCCTTAAGAGAGGGTCCTGGGGTGTCTATAATCCCTCAGTCCGCCAGTCGCTACGCCACTGAGAAAAACTGACAGATAACACAATTGATTGCTTATTACGATTCCGATATTGTAATTAACTGAAATATTGTTCATCATTAGAACAGAAACAGCAGAATTCTTCAGAAAACTTCTGCTCTTGACTTTCTATCGCAACAAGCAATACGTCATGCTTCAAAGTTGGACAACTTTCCTCCCATTGGGGTCTCAGGAAGGAATTTTTAACGTAGGAGTACGTTCCTCCCATTGGGGTCTCAGGAAGGAATTTTTAACGTAGGAGTACGTTCCTCCCATTGGGGTCTCAGGAAGGAATTTTTAACGTAGGAGTATGTTCCTCCTATTGGGGTCTCAGGAAGGAATTTGATTGGCATGCCAAAACTCCACAAAAAACGTTGCATGGGAGATTCTCTATATCTCGGTAGCTACATATGTTACAAACATAACTAATGTCTTATTTTAGAGATAACGGGTAACAACAGATGTTACAAAAAAAATTGAAAATCAGAGTTGTAGTTAAGCGACTTCTGAGTCGCAAAGTTGGGCAAAAATACGCATGAATTGGTGACGCGATCTTCTATATATCGGTAACTACATACGTTAAAAACATAATTAATGTCTTATTTTAGAGATAAAGGGTAACAACAGAAGTTACAAAAAAATTGAAAATCGGGAAAGAATCACCCGAGTAAAGTAGTCCTACGCCTTTAACATCAGCAGCTGTTTGGAAAAGATAGCCTACTGTCATTTTTTTATTGCTTAGCTTTGTTGGATAGTGATATGTTCTCATTGACCCGTTGAGTCGAAAATTTTGAAATTCATAATTTTTTTGTCCGAAATTTTGCTTCAAGACTACATACAAAATTTCATTCAATTAGCTTGTAGGCAGACCTGTAGACAGTCAAACAATGTACATAATTGTCTAAAATTTGAATATACAATTCTGGTGTTAAGCAGTATTCCCAATATCATGTTACTGTGATGTAAAGATTCCACAACCTATTTTATTTAGCTCGTTAGTAGTGTTTTGACTTATTTTATTTCCATGTACACATACTCACAAACAGGCATTGTCTATCGTCATATTTGGAGCAAAATTTGAAAAAAATCTGGAATTTAAAGCAATAATTGCATGCTAAAATTCTTCAATGCAATTAGTTGCGGAATCCACATACACACAAACAGACAAACCGACAGAAAATCAACCATTCGGGTTTACTTATGTAAACTGTAAAAAATTATCTATCATAGCTACATTGAATGAAGTGGAATGATGCTAAAACTTTTTAAATCTTGATAAATATTTTTTATATTGATTTATTTAATGTGCTGTCAAATTTTTAAATGAAAAGAACTTTAATTATAACAGATAACTAAAAATAATTTTCTTCATTCTAATCGCTTGAGTTAGCTTCCTTTGCAAAATTGAGACATTTTTACCATTAGAATAACATACCTAGAAAGGAAACTTACATATGAAATAAGTCTGAGAAAAATAATTTAAGCTCATGCTAAATATTGCATTATTAACATATGTAATTTCAGATAACATAAGTATATTTTTACTGAGCTGATTTAGAAGCAGTTTTTAAATAAATAAACCTTCTGCAGGTCAGACCGCTGGATCTAGACATGCAAAATTTGGCACAAATATATCTTGGAGGGTGTGAATGTGCATCGTGGAAAGATTGTTTCGAAAATTTAATTAGAATTTGATTTATTCAAAAATTGGGCAAAATTTTTGCGTTTGTTGGCGATAACTTTCAAAAATATTATAGTACAAAATAAATTCTTATAAATCCTCAAAATTTAAAAATTATCTTTTTAATGATGTCAATGAAATTGACGTCCGATTTTTTTTCTTATTTCAGCAATTTTTAAAAAATATCTTAACACATAATTTACAGCAATGTTTTTGGTTGGTGCAATCAACTTAAACCGTCTTCATTGTTTTTATTAATATTTAATTCTGTTTCTCTACTATTTTTAAAATATAAGGAATGAAGATTCTGCTTATTTTTTCATATTCTTTGGCTATAGTGTAATGAATTTTACTTCATTTTTTATGCTTCAGTGTTTTTAGAAAGCTGCATATCCACTTAGATATTAAGTAAATATGGAGGTAAAAATTAAATTAAGGGAACCATGAATACTAAATCATGCATAACGGATTCAACTGAATGAAACAGAACAGTATTCGCGGCAAGCAAGGTGGTCACCGAATGCGGCTAGTATTTACTCCGTGATTTTTCTTTTATGTCGTTTTTAAGAATAGTAGTTTTTTTTTCCAAATCCTAACAATTTTAAAGTCATTAATATATAACCTGCTTTTGCTCAAATAGATGTTACTAACTAGTTATACATATATTTTTAAGAAAACCAACATCCATTTTCAGTTGTGATATAGTTCATATATCATATCCACCTAAATATCGTGCAATGATTTTGAAAAGTTTAGTTTTGTTCCAAATTCATTCGTGATAATGACACATTTTGTTTCCCTGGCCAAGGTACACCATAGGGGGGGCCAATGTACAACGTAGTATTGTACCTTGGCCAGAAATGATAGATTTTTTTAAATTTTATATTTCTACGGGATAATTTGGCTGAAATACTAAAGGGGATTAAAAAGCTGACTTCCTTATGTTTCTAAACCATCCAAAATTTTCGGTTTTAGACTTGATTTGACCACTTTTATTTTCAAATGAAAAAAATGTGGCCTAGGTACAGTATCTTCCACTGTACAAAGACCAAAACAGAAGAAATTGATCAGCACGTAAAATTGGATATTGCTGTTATTTTTGCTTCTGTCAGCAGTTTTAATGATACTCTTAAAAGAATGATCCTACAAGAAAGTTATATAAGTACACATAGACCAATACAGAACGAAATTGATCAACATGTGACATTGGCTATTGCTGTTATGTGTGCTTCTATTAGCACTTTTACTGATACTCTTAAGTGAATGGCCCCCTTTTATTTATGACAGTGAAATTAAATAAGCTACTTGTATACCCAGTTGGTCCAAGATATTGCACAATATTGCACAATATTTACGGTAACTATACAGTCTGAAAAATTAAGACCAGTTTCGAATTTTCTAAGTATGTTCCGGTGTCTCACGATAATTTTTTAAAAACTCGAATTTTTTTATCTTGATTAACACCTCTTGGTCAAATTTTTTTTTTCGAATTCCCCACCCAAAAGAAGCCTTTTTTTAATTGCTGAAAGTTAATATATGTTCTATCCTGAGTTCGAAAATGCAAAATGTTTTTGTCAGTAAGCAGTTTTTGCTTGACTGGTGGTTATACATGCGATATCCAGTTCACTGATTTCCAGTTTTCCTTGCCATGCATCCAAGTTTTAAATTAAAACGAAATACGCTCTGATAATATATTTTTCAAATCTATTGCTTTGAGGTATTTAAGATAAATATCTGCGTATAAAGAATTATTAATGATATGTAAAAATGTTTTTAAAATGGTTTTACAACCTTATCAAGAAAACAGCTCTACAATGTTTCTTGAACCTCAGAGCGTAAAAACGACATTGAAATAATTTATTGCCGATTATTTTATTGCTTATTCAGAAATACAAAAAATAATCGCTGAATATAACGAGAAGCGTAAGTAGCGACTAATTCACTTTCAGACCAATTTTTCTCATCGTCGCATGAGATGTGACGCCGGCCAAGAAAGGGTTAAGTTTGACACTACTCTTTTATGCGTGGTAAAAATATAAAATGAAATATCATGGTTTGGGCCAATGTAGTTCAATAACGAATGTTGGCCTGTGCGCATGGTGCTTTAGAGGAGCCACTGCAAGATTACGTCGTTCACTCAGTAAAGAAATGTAATCAGGTTTAATTTTAAATAAGAAATAATACTATACAGAGGAAATTCGTTTAACGAGTACCTCTCATAACGAGTAATTCGCATAACGAGCAAAATAGATTGTAAAACAAATGACTCGCTTAACGAGCGACGTTTAGCATTGCAAGTGACGTTGAGAGGGAAAGTGTTAAGAATAAATTAAATCTCGCTTCTTTTTATTGTCAGCATCAGCAAAACGACAATTTTCTAATCTTGTTAGCTCTAGTTGGTCAGCATTGTGATCGACGCCGGAATGCTATGGTGATTCGAATCATTGATTGATTCGAATTAGCATGTCATTGAAGAAGATGCAATTTTCTTAATCGCCACACATATAGTTATATATGATAGTGGTTTATTTTTCTCTCTTTCCGGAGAAGATACCAGGAGGTGAGTGTGTCGCGACCTGTTATGAGATATGGAATACTCATGCTTCCTTCCATATGCTAAGTATCGTTTTATTATCTATCTTGTGTTATGGTTACAAGTAGTAACCATGTTGTGTCACAATAAATGTCAAGCTAAAATTTAAATCGTCTCCATCATCATTTGTGTGGATCTCTATCTTTATGAAAAATTAAATTTATCAATTCAGGTTAATTTTTTCGCAAGAGAAATAAGGACGTCCATAAAGGACGATTTATCAATGGCAGGTGGCTATTCCTCTGATGCCGTTTGGAAATTTAGATAAAGGACGTTATATCAGTGGCATGCGGCCACTGATGTCGTTTGGAAATTTAGATAAAGGACGTTATATCAATGGCATGTGGCTATTCCTCTGATGTCGTTTGGAAATTTAGATAAAGGACCTTATATCAATGGCAGGTGGCTATTCCTCTGATGCCGTCTGGAAATTTAGATAAAGGACGTTATATCAGTGGCATGTGGCCACTGATATCGTTTGGAAATTTAGATAAAGCTATATCGATGGCATGTGGCTATTCCTCTGACGTCGTTTGGAAATTTATATAAAGGACGTTACATCAATGGCATGTGGCTATTCCTCTGATGCCGTTTGGAAATTTAGAT
>BGPR01037619.1:0-15064 GCA_013235015.1 Araneus ventricosus | reverse complement strand
GTTCTCCAAGAGATATAGCAAAGTCAATACTTAAAACTTTATATCCAACTACAATAGAAACAACAAACCAAATACAATCACCCAAACAACCAATTATTGAACCACCGTTTACCAACAAGGAACTAAAGGAAATCATTAGATTCCTACCAACAAATAAAGCACCAGGCAATGATGGAATAGACTTCATCATAATAAAACAACTTTTCCAGGCTTGTCCATCTATTCTCCGGAACTATTGCAACAAATGTTTACATCTACAAAAATTTCCAACCCCTTTGAAGGAAGGTATCATTGTTCTCTTTCACAAGAAAGGTAAAGAGGAAAGAAATATTTCATCGTACAGACCGATAACGTTACTGCCAACACTTGGCAAAATACTTGAAAAGTTACTCCTACAAAGGTTCAACTATACACTAGAAAAATAAAAGAAACTACATAAATTTCAATTTGGCTTTCGTGAAGGAAAATCGGTTGACCTGGCACTCCATTCATTAATTTCCAAAATCTCTGAAGCAAAACAAAAAGGCCTACAAACACTTTTCATCTCTATCGACATAAAGGGTGCATTTGATAATTTGTTGTACTCTTCTATCAAAAACTCAATAGATAATATAACAAACAAAACCAATGTCACAGAATCTTTAAAAGATATCCTCAGCAACCGGAAGGTCATCATACAAACGCAAGAAGGCCCAGCAATTTGTCAACAAACAAAAGGATGCGCACAGGGTTCCTGCAGCGGTCCAGCTTTTTGGAACCTGGTTGCAGATAATATCCTAAAAACAGACTGGCCACAAAATGTACACCTGCAGGCCTTCGAGGACGATTTTGCCTTTGTTATCTCGCACAAAACCAAAGATGGAGTTCAACAACTAGCTAACAGAGCAATAACAACCTTCTCAAACTGGGCAGAACTAAATAAACTACAAATTTCATTGGAAAAAACAAAATATATGTATCTAGGCAATCTTATAAATCCAGCAAGAATCAAATGGAACAATACTAGAATACAAAAAGTATCAACTCTCAGATATCTCGGAATTATCATAGACGACAAGCTTAAATGGATCCCTCATATCAAGGAAAAAGGCACAAAAGCACTACAACAATATCAACATTTTCAAAGAATAGCCGGAAAGAATTGGGGACTCACAACAGCCAACCGAAAATTAATCTATAAAACAGTAATTGAGAGAATGCTGTGCCATGGCGCAGTCGCATGGGCGCAAAAAATCACAGAAAGCATGAAGAGGAAACTAAATACCATCCAAAGGAAATTCCTTTTACTAATAACAAAAGCCTACCATACAACAGCCACTAATAGCCTCCAAGTAATAACAGGAATCCCTCCTCTCCATTTAACAGCGAACAAAGAGGCAAAATTCATAAAAATTTCCAGACTAAGATTACCAACACAGGTCTTAAACACTCCATTAGACCCAACAAAATATGATGTTATCCAAAGAGGACATCAAATGCACCCAGCAAAATTTCTGATTGACAAACAAATAACCACCCAAACACTTAAAGAGTACCCAACAGCAAATTCAACATACACAGACGGCTCGAAAAACGACGATGGCACAGGGTCTGCATTTTGTTGCTTCGATGAAGAGAACAGAATTTCGTCAACATGGATGGGCAAGCTTTCCAAGGAAAACAATGTGTTCCAAGCGGAACTCCAAGCCATCTTACAAGCCATTAAACATCATGAGAATGCTTCAAACAGAGTAAATATTTGGTCGGACAGCCTTTCTAGCCTTCAGGCCATACAAAATCCCACATCTCCACATCCAATAGTAAGAAAAATTCAACTCCAACTCCAAGAACGAAACAACATCAATATTGGCTGGATCAAGGCACACACTGGCCACCTGGGAAATGAGTCAGCCGACGTCCTGGCAAAAAGAGCCATAACAGAGGGGTCAAATTTGGAAATTCTAAAACCAATAAGTCATCTAAAATATATCTTAAACAAGGAGATTCTACAAGAATGGAAAAAGGAATGGGACAAAGGAACAGTTGGCAGACTAGTTCACGAAATCATACCTATCCCTTCTTTCAAACTACATAACTGGTCCCGTTATGAAATTATGTTCTTTTCAGAACACGGACCTTTTACATCATACTTAAAAAGATTCAACCTCTGAAACTCCGACCTTTGCAGCTGCGGAGAGATTGGGACACCACTACACTTTGCCACTTCATGTATTCTAACTGAGAGCTGGCATTTCAAAAAGCCAAGTGATTCCAACATCTTACAATGGAAATTGGGTATCCTTAAAAACACAGGCTCAAGGACTAGATTGAAACAACTACTGGACTTTATTATAGACAACGACATCTTATTTAATGGACCCTCATCATCTCTGTAAATAGATATTTGAGAGAGAGAGAAGCATAACATTCATTTTTTTTTCTTTTTTTTCTTTTTATATATAAATACTTTATAGGTCATCCAAATATATCACTAGTTTTACAAACGGATATTTCCTGTAAATAGCATTATATTTCTCTTAACCTCCAAATGATTCGAGAATTATCACATTATGTATGTATTGTAAATAGCCCATTAACTTTTTACTTAATCACGACAATTACATTACTTCATCTTGTCAATTACCCCAGCAGTAAAATACTTAATAGTGTTGCATTTAACAGTTTCTATCTTTCAGTACAACTAACCAAGTATACAACGAACGCAGGTTTGTAATGAAAATTATTTCAGGCAGTTGATAACAGAAACTTCTTTATTATATGCAAATATTACCTCATATTTCATCGATTGGTATCGTATTTGTAAGTAACATTTCAATTTTTTCAAATGCACTTGGTTACTCAAAATGAATGTTTTGTGAGGCACTCCCAGTATAACATATGAAACTATTCTGTCTGAATGTTATTAACATTGCTGTGAATAATTTTTAGCCATAATTAACCTTATTATTCGAGGAACGGGAAAAGGTATGCAATTCCCAACAGGTTTATTATCTCCATTTAGCCTCTCTTTGGAAGGGGCATTAGAGCATAATCTCAATAATCATCGATGTAACGGAGTACCGGAATAACTGTTTTAATCAAAATAGTAATTATTTGAAATAATAATGCAACTTTAACATTTTTTAAAGTGTAATTGTCATAATTAGTATTCAAAATCTTTTCCATCAATGTTCAGTTAATGCCGACAACAAGCATCAGCGAATGCAGGTCTGTAAAAGACAATTATTGTGTGCAATTGTTAACAGAAACTATTCTATATATGTAAATACTACCTTATATTTCATCGATTGGCATCATATTTTGTAATACATATCTCAACTTGTTTTTTCAAATGCACTTGGTCTCCCATAAGATATATGTTCTTTGAGACACATCCAGTATAACCTCTACAAATGTTCGGTCTGAATGATATCACCATTTCTGTAACCATCAAACAATTATTAACAATAATAATACCTTAGTTATCGAGGAAATGGGATAGGCCTGTTATCCCCAATTGGTCTGTTATCTCCTATTAGCCTCCCCTTGGTAAGGGGCATTGACCTCTTTCCTATACATAGAGTATAATCTCAACAATTGGTGTTTAATGATCTTATCAAAATGGTACCAACCAATTTTCACCCAATTGCAATAACATTGAAATAATAATGCAAATTCCAGTAATTGTAAAAATGTTAATGTCACAACTAGCATTTAGAAATCTTTCTCTATCAGTGCTCTTTTAATGCCGATAACATGCATCATGTATACATATAATCAAGAACGGGTCTCAATTCTGTCGGAGACCCGCATCTAGACACAGCTTTGTACCCCATATGTTTAAAAAATAATCTTTTATTGTAATACCTAATAGTTACTTTGATTGTTGTAAAAATGCTTTCTAAATAAAGTCGTTCGGGGGACGGCTTTCTGGTGCGGCGGGGTAGGTTGATCGCTTTTTTCTACGGGCAGCCACATAAACTGCGAAAAGAGATCACACGATCTCAAAAGCGGGGCTTTCAGTAGTGTGAAGAAGAAGTCTGTTTTTTTCCTACTTATCCCAGATAGCATGTAACTTGCAGCAAGATTTTTCTTGATATTAGCTTGTCATGACAACCTTGATGTGGCAACTTTGCAACAAACTTCCTGCAAAGTAACAAAGCATAATCGACCAACCCACTTGCAAAACAAATTTGCTGTGAAGTTGTTATGACAAACTTCACACCACAATTGCAAAAGAAGCTTGCTTCAAAGTTGATACAGCACACTTACAGTTCATTTTTGTCTCTGTTTTAAAAAACATCCGATTTTTAATAGCATCTCCTAGCCCGCCCTTCTTTTTATTAATTCAATAAATCAATGATAATTTGCAAAAAACACTAACTAGGTCTTTTTATAAAAAAAAATTGAAAAATTTTCCATCTTTTTACTAAATATAGAACTCGCACAGTAAAGAAAATTATATATCGCCTTTTTCTTAATGTTAAAATTTTAACGTTCATAAACAAAATTAAACCTAAAAACAGTCAATGTTTGTTGAAAAATAATAACTTACATTTTGTCCCATGTTTTTAAAAGTAATTACTTTTGAACCCTGATTTCATAATTTATTCTACTAGCAGAACGTAGTTATTATCGAAATTCGCTCTCTCTTTAATTTCAAATCATATTCTCAATTCAAAATTTAAAAAATTAATGAAATTAAAAAAACAGTTTAAAATAAAACGTATAGATGCACGATCTATTAGCGCAATCTATCTTCGCCTCTCAGATTCCCGCTTGCTGAGTGGCTAAGGCGGCTGACTATGAAGTGGGTTGTCGGGGGGGTTCGAATCCGAGGTTTGTCTGCGTTTTTGCTGTAGTTTACAATGAGTTTGATGCGACAAATTTGTGGCAAGTTTGGCGTGAGGTGACTAATTCGTTTGCGTGAACTTGCGGTCTTGCCGAGTAAAATGTGTTGCAAGGTGACAATGCTTGTAGAGCAAGATTGTTGCAAACTAAAATTGCTATGTGGGATGTATATAATAATAACTCGGAAACGCATTAATTTATATAGATTGAATTCAGTGTATAAAGAGAATCAAATAAAATTAAATTAGCAATTAAAATAAATTTAAACATACACTACAAAATTTAAACAATGTTTAAGTAGCGTGTAATATGCCGCTGCGTACAATAAACAAAGGAAGTCAAAAAATATTCAAAGGAAGTAGTAAAAAAACCAAGAAATATACTCCGAAAGAAAATAATTAAACAAACAAGAAATCCATTCTGGTCCACTTTTTCAAGGGCTATAGACTATATTCGATATGGATTCAATTTAGTTCGGAAATTTTTGCGTAAGAAGCTTGACTTTAGTCTCAGAAAGCCTCTCATAGCCCGAAATTTCCCAATCAAAGACGAACAAGACAAGTACTACCATCAAAACAGTTTTTTAAAAAGAAACAAACTAACAAAATCGGTTTTAAGAAAAATTTAAAAGAAAATTTATTAGCCATCGGGCAGGTGCCGTCATAAAAATATATCAATAAAGGAAGGCGAAAAAATCAAACTTACCCTAGCCTTGGAGAGAATCAATAAGTCCCCACTTTAATTTCAAACTTAAGAAATTTCCCTCCTGCATAATTCTAAGAAAAACTATTAAACTCCATTCGAAATGTAAACAGCCAAGAATCTGGCGCAATCTATTATTCGAAAAGAAACACAGGAATTGGAGGGAGCTTAATCGTTTAGTTTAAATTATTTAAAAAAGCCTTCAGTTTCTATCAATGCCTCAATAAATAAAAGGAAAAGGTAAAAGAAAAAGAAATTATTAGAAAATATAGCAAAAGTCTAATATATTTTTTAAATTTAGTATTTAAATTCAAGACTACTTTTAGTGTGAGGTCTTGATACCTGATTGTATGCATACATCAAATTTTGAACCCTATCAGCCAAGCGTAAATGTTCAGAAATACACATTCGATTCTCTTTGTAACACAATAAAACTTAATACAAAAAGCGCCACATTGTGTAAGTATACGAGAAAGTCGAAGGAAGGTCATTGCTGCTGGTTGTTTTCTAAAATGGTTAGCTTTTCTTTGTCTTTGGTATCAAATTGAATAGTCTCTACTTTCGAAATCTCTTATTATGTTAAGTGAAATTCGGTATTTCCCCGAATCTCGAGCCTTACAGAGAAGCAGCGTTATAAAAATGTCCTGTTATACGTAATTACTTGCATGTGTTTTAAAAATCTGCATAAAAAATGTTATTTGTAATAGTCTCCATGTGTCACGTTGGTAGAAGCAGTCAAGTACGCCACACAAAATAAGAACCGAACATCAGCAATCCACGCAGACAACAAAGCCAATATCGTGGCAGCATCTAACCCTAAAACAACAAGCTTGATAGCCAGAAAAAAGAAATTCGAATCCTGCTAGATCACCCAAGAATAAACGTTACATGGGCGAAAGCGCATGCGCGAAATTTTGGAAATAAGAAAGCCGACCAGTTAGCGAAAGCAGCAATGCAGAATGGGCAGTTATAACAACATTAAACGAACCCATCTCGTTCATCAAAAATCTCCTAAGAAAATCCATGGTAGAGAAATGGCAAGTACACTGGAATGAAGGTGTGACAGGTAGGAGTGTCTTTAACATTATTCCAAAAGTTAGTCTACATCCAATGATTTGGGTAAGAAAAGACTTCATCTCTTTTACAGAGCATGGTCCATTCCCATCCTACATCGAAAGATTTGGACTCGCACGCAACGACTTCTTTACATGCGGAGGTATTGGAACAGCACTCCACTATGCCACAGAGTGCATTCTCGTGATCTCTTGGCATGTAAGAAACCAGCACCAATTCTAATACAAGAATGGCTTAGGAGAGTTGTATCCAACAACCTCTCCAGGCATAAAATCCATAAAATAATAAAATTCATCCTCCAAAACAGATCTCTCTTTGAAACAATTTAAACCCATCTGTTCTCTCTAAAAGATGATGGCGATTCATCAACAGCCTCAAAAACCCAAAAGCTTATTCTCATCAAAATCGTATGGTGTGATAATTTTCAACATCCTTAGCAATGTAGAACTTTTCTTAGTGCGTATTTTACTCAGACCTTTAGAACTGTGACTGTGAACAATCTCTCAACAGTTATTTGCATATTTGATGCACCCGGACTTTAGATACACGACTAAGAACTGAACAGCTTTAATTATTAATATTTTATTCTTATCATTGAATAACAAAGTTTAAAGACGCGCATGAGTTCCTTTTCTTGCATGTATACATGTTGTTTTCGTGCATTTTGTATGTGATCAACGAATGCTTTGTTTCTGCTTTTTTTTCTTTCTCTCTTTTTTATATTATTTAATTCTGTTTAGTATTATCTTAAATATTATTAACTTCCTTATCACTCTTTTTCTTCATTTTTAAAATTGTAATTTATCTTCTGCTTTGAAAAAAAATTATTGCTCTTTCTTAGTGTAAATACCGTTCAAGGTTCATGTACTTTTGCGTTTACAGTGTTTGTCTGCTCATTTTTATTTTAATTGTACATGAACTGATTTGTTTTGATTTGTGTATCCTCGGCACTTTAACTAGCCGATCTGTAATTTTTTTCGCGATCCTTAATAAAGGCGATGTTTTCATACCCATTCAACCGTTCAGTAGCCATAATGGTTACAGGCACGGGAATATGAGAGCGGTGTTCTATGTCACGTTTTAGATGATTTGTTTTCATATGTGTATCCTCGGCACTTTAACCAGTCGATCTGTAATTTTTTCGCGATCCTTAATAAAGGCGACGTTTACATACCCATTCAACCTTTCAGTAGCCATATTGATTGCAGGCGCGGGAGTATGGTAGCAGTGTTCTAAGTCACGTTTTAGTTCTTAAGTATCTGCAATTTAACATATAACTTGTTTTATTCTATTCCATTTCTGCATCTTTTCAAAACACAATAAGCTTCAGATTAACACGAATTAAAATAGAAAAGACTTTAGTAGGCAAATGACAAATTACCTAGAATTGCTGAAGATTTAAAACGAATTTGGTTCTAAGTTTAATCACAAGGTAAAGAAGAAATAAAAGACATGGTTAATTTAATTTTTAATGAATTTATATTTTAACCAGTTTAAACGATTAACTCGCAGTTCCTAACGGTTTGTTAAAAATAAAGGATGTCTGAACATTTGTGTTATTGGCAATATGCAAATACTGGTCATGAAATATTTATGATGATTCAATCTATCTACAAAATCTTCGTCTGCTAAAAATTATATTTTGCATAATAGTGAACAGAATGTTTATCGAGTTCATTTATATAATGGAAATCTTGATAAATTTATTTATATGGTCCTATACAATACATAATTCGTAATTCATTCCATGAATTTAAATATCATTTCTATTTGTAATGGTTAACTTCATTTATCATTTCTATTGTAATGGTTAACTTCAGAATTTTTTTCGACTTTATTTTTTAGTATAAAATATGTAACTCAAAACTCTCTAATCTAATGATGGTACACACTCAAAGTTCAAGATTCAAGAAAATGATAATTATAAGTCGAAAACTCGGCTTAACTAAACCACACTGTGGAGGTGTTCATTGCCTGTACTGACCGTTTCAAACGAACTTGTAGTTTCAAGCGAAGTATCCAAAAAGAAAGGATTATAATCATCAAACTATTCTTTTCGGTTTAAATGAATCTCCATATTTCAGACATCTCTCAAGCTCGAAAAAGCTATTTTTGGAATTACGTCTGCCTGTCTGTGTATGCTATAACTCAAAAATGGAACGAGTGAACGACATTTGGTATTTAGGATTTTACGCCAAACTTGTAGAATTCTGGAGAACTTTGGGCGAAATCAGTCTACGGGAAGTCTGTCTGACTATTCGTTAGTATGTATGTGAACACGATAACTGAAACAAGCAACAAACTATGTAAAAAGCATTTATTACTAAATCTAATTTAGTGAAAAATATCTAATCTAAGTCTCTTCTAATTATGTGAAAATGAATCTGTGCCAAATTTCGGGCGCAATCGTTCAAAGAAAAGATAATGTCAAAAGGGCAAATTTACCTGTCTCTCTTCGTAGGTCCACAAGAGTTGTTTCGGCAAAAATAAATTTCTGGGCATCAAATGTATTCATTCTCATTGATACACCAAAGTTGGATACAGAAATTAGAAGAAATGGAATTTAAAAGGTAAATATTAATGAAACTAGATCGTAGAACACAGAACTGTTAAATTTACAGTTATTTTCTTAGCAACAAAATAAACTCGGTTGTTAACTAGCGCTCGCGCGCCGTCAGTTATTATCCTCGAACCGGACAGAAGAGGATTTCAAAAAGGAAAATTCGGTTCTTTTCACTATAAGCCGAAGCTAATTATAAAGAGCGCCATTTTGTGTAATTATACGAGAAATTCGAGGGGAGAACACTCCCGAAAGTGTGACTTATAACTCTTCGGATTGGGACGGGTGCACTGATAAAGGGAAAAACACTGAGGTTTCCAATCTGTCATCTTTGCTTCTTATTGCAAGATATTTGTATAGTAATGAACATCAAAAAGGTATTTTACTGCGATATCCTCCCACTAAAATATATATTGGTGAAGACATATTTAATTCCATTCGGGGATATTTTCTATTACTGATTTGGCCAGGCGCTGTGTTGCTTACGCGGATGGTGAAAAATCTATGAATGGCTGTTATAAAGATTTACATGGACTCACTCGTGGATGTACGCGGTAGTCGCTCCGCATATAGCTTGGAGACACTGATATATTCACAAAGTTCAGCTGCCAAGCTCCTGACGGATCCACTGAAAGAACTACTCAATCAATCTGTGAAAATTACAAATTTCATTCAATCTAATTCAATGAACTGCTCGAACCGAAAAATAAAGTTCATTTTTCTGCAGCCATATTTTTTTAATTAAGCTCTATATTTCATAGAAGCAAACTGTTGCGGCAGCTTTCATACTTATCTTAACTTTTTCAGAAATAAATATAATTAGAATTACAGAGCAATTTCGTAATCATCTTTAAGGTGACTGACAAAATCGAATCTATGTTTAAGAAACTGGATTTTTAGGGACTTTATATTGAAAGAGACTAGCAAGATACTTTCAGACACCCTACTGCTTCCTATCTGAGAATGAGTTGAAATTATCAAATGAATTAGATAAATGTATAATAGGACACTTAAAAGGATTAAAATGGTCGATCAGATAGTATTTTCCAGAACGCAATCATGAAAATATTTTCATTTTAAATCTATTCAACGAAATGTTTTTCAAGAAGCCGAAAAATATATTCTTTTCCGATTGATTCTTCCTTACAATTTTCATTTTAAAAAAAGAAATGTAATTGACTTCTGGATAGTAGTGAAAGAAGAGTACCAAGAAACCGGCGTTAAAATATATCGCACCGGTCAAGAACACAGAATTTGTAAAAACACCATTCTTGTCTTATGTGTATTTTAAGAATAATTTCTCAGCAAGCTAGATGCAGCTGCAAACATGAGATTATAACTGTGCGTGCGTGCGTGTGTGTAAAGCACTGACACACACAATGTTGCGTCAAACAGCCCGACTTCTCAAATTTTCCATGCGTATATCAAATACATTTTGCTACCGGTAAACTTTTTTACTTAAGACACCATACATAAAATGCATAAAGGTTTGCTTGCTGCACATGTATTGTTGCATAATCGTGAAGAATCCATGGCCGGTCTGAAGTATTCATGTTTTATTTCGTCGCTTAATAAGCAACACCACCTCTCTCAACTTTTTGAGGTTTTCAAAGAGGCAGAAAATACTCATTTTTTTCGCAACCAACAAGGAATATTTCTGAATGTTTTTAATATCTGACTGAACATGAGACCGCATGTTCCTACCAGACATGAAAAAAATTCAGAAATATTCGTTATCGGTTGCGAAAAAATGAGTATTTTCTGCCTCTTTGAAATCTCAAAAAGCACTCTAGCGCTTTTAAATAGCGTGTGAGATCTGAAATTCTGATGTGATTTTTTGTGTATCCTTACAACTAATTCGCCTTTTCTTTTTACCACCGCTATTTCGAAAAATCACCCTGTATACAGAATAAAAATTCTGACGTAAGCGGAACACAAAGGAGACAGAAAATGTTGCGTAAATTATAAAACTCCATCAGAAAAATCTAGATAGACATTGCTGAATATATGACACATACAATATACCAGCATTCCAATAAACGTGAAAAAAAAGGAAATGAATCAAACTAAATTCCTAAATTTATTTAAATAAAAGAAATGCAAATAATTTGCTTAACGTGAAATCCAAAGATATTGTAGTGGAAACCAAATTACATTAAGAAATAGTGGAATTGCTAAGTATGGAACAAAAGGATCGTATCTAGCCTTCGTGAGTAGGGTATCCATGGCATCCCTATTAGCACAAGATATTGTACGATATGTCTACGACGTTGTCCGGGTATTCTGAATGCCGTACAATATCGTGAAGATATCGTAACAATATTGTACAGCGTCTTGTGCTATTAGAGATGGTACGCAGGCATGCTTCAGTGGTATCCAACCACAAACCTGCGCTGCTGGAAGTCAGAAACCAAGTCTCTTTTACCTGACCACCCCCGATCCTAAAATTAGCAGATTCATTCTTAGTAATTCAAAATGTATTCTTAGCTCTTAATGGGAGGGTCATTGTTTGATCAAGTCAACCCTTTATTTATATCCAACTCTCTTCTAAGTTCTCCCCTCAACTCTTACACAATGCAACGCGTTTTATGTATTAACTTAGTAGTATAGAAAAGAAATCAAGTATATGTTTTGGACGTCTTCCCATTGATCTATTTGATCTAAAATTTGATAGAGTTCCACACCTTTGCAGTAAAAATCAAATACTCAAAATTCATTTCTCTATCTTACTGCTGATTTGAGTTACTTTGTTCTAATATACAAGGATAGACAAAATGACAGACAGTGTACCTTTTGAAGAATTTGGACCAAAATTAGACGTTGTACATTTACAATTTAAGTGTAAAGATGATATTATAAAATCCACTCATCTAGCTGTTATATTTCCGAGATTTCGCATTCACATACGCACGAACACTCAGACTGACAGATAGTTAACCCATTGAGGATTTAGCCTAAAATTTGATGCAACATTTACAATTCTGGTAATAAAACCATGTTTATAATTTCATCTAACTAAATCGTTGGGTTTATTTTCCGTAACTGTGTGCATATGCACACGGACGAACAGACAGATGATTTTTGAAGATTACAACTTCGTATACGAAGAAATAAAAATGTTTATGATCAATTCCATTAAGTTTCTATCTTTACAAATGGCATATTTTTTTCATTTAATATTACATCCATTATTCCTATTTGCATCATTCCAGAATATAAAAAACAATTAAAAACAGGTTCTTTGATCCGTTTTAGATTAAAATCCTTATAATACGAGTGTTTATCCACCTGTAATGCCCTATTTATTGCACCATTTCTCAAATCATTAATATATTCGAACAATTTTATCGCCATTCTGCTTGATCTTCATTCAAATTCAGATTTGCATCAGACGACCTAAGAGTAATTATGACCTACGGAATATAAAACCAACTTTAATTATTTGTTTGAGGTAATTGCAGAGTGGGGAAATAAGTCACATAGAAAATACAGCAGCTTTTATGCAATGATTAATGATTGGGAAAGGCAGGCGTCAAGTGACTATCAGACAAGTTGAGGTTTGAAGTGGGAGAAAACAAATGAAACAAAATTAAAACAGGCTTTTCAATTTGAATCGTTAATTATTGGGTCTATTTTCAAACGACTTCTTTTAAAACGATTTATATAGTCCAATCAGATGTTTAAAAAAATTAAGTTGTTCTTATTTAAGCCAATGTCTTAAACTACTGTCAGTCTAAATAATTTTCAGCATAATTTTATCATTAAGTGATTTTATCTTTGAAAATAATTTTCGATTTACCAGTTTTATTTAAGCTTTATTTCAGAATTATAGGCAATGCACGAAATTCATTGGATATTGTCCATAGAAAATGAAAAGAAACTTTCGCATCATCAACTGAAAAAAGAAAAAGCTTAACCATTCCAAAATGTTAAGAAAAGTAATAAGTAGTAATAAATAAAAACTAATGATTCATTTATATTTCTAAAAACATTCCGCGAACAACAAACCCAGTATACACAAAGTGTCTCGAAAGATCGTTTACAAACTTTAAGGATAGGTCAGGCATACACAACGTGACCATTCGGCTCGTTCTGAACGGGACTGTCCCGTTTTTAGGTAGACCATCCCGTTGTCCCCAAGCACAACTTCTGGGCGCCAAAATGTCCCGTTTCCAAAAAGAGAACCCATGGTTACAATTTCAAAAAAAGGCGCATAAAATAAAAATAAAGCAATCTAACGGTAGCGCGGCAATGACGGGGCATGCTCATATGCAAGTCGGTCAGAAGCCTGTTGGCTTGCATTTATTTCTATTCATTCTTTATTTGTTATGTATTTAGTATTTCTATTTATTCTTTATTCTTGACATGGCATCGCAAAAGTCACAGAATGAAACACTAGTAATGTTTCAAATGAAAGTCATTGGGTGAAATTGTTCAAACATTTTCACGCCAATAATTTGAATCATACGGACTTTCGTATAATAATTGAATATATTCTATGTTTGCCTGGCACTAATGCACCCATAGGAAGAGTTTTCTATTATGAATAAGTTGTGGACGAGAGAAAAACACAGTTGCAAATCGCAGTTCTTACAGCAATGTTAATTTGAAAAGTAAATTTTAAGAAATCCTGCTAAGCATTTCATTCTTATTTGACGTCAACACCAATTACACTCCAGCAAAAATTTGTTTTTCAGCAAAATGCAAGGTCACATAAATGATTTATTTTTCCGCGTTTGTTTCTGTTCTTTTCATTAATAAACAAAAACTGAAGAAATGTGCGTCTTCTTCAATACACTTACTTAGAGATTAGTATATCATAAACAAAAACTCCGACCTAGGCATCCCTTTACTTCTGAAAGACCAGCCACTGCAAAAGAAACACGTGCATTGTGGACGACTCAAAATAGTCCCCATTACGAGCGGCCCATGAGCGGTTAGTCGGGCATAGGGCACATTGGGCCGGTCGTGATATTTTCAAAACTTTCCGGTATTTAACGCTGCTATTCCAGACAAATGTGTATTATCCCGCCTTCCTTCTTTCACGTCAGCATCATTGAAGAAGTAGCGCTCATTAAAGAACCAGACAGAATTATCTAATTTTCGCTAAGCTCATTAACTTTCCTCCTTTATGAATAATCGTGTTTTTCTTTGCTTATACATCATAATTTCCATTTTTCAAATAATATTCAGAAAGATAATTCTTCGTTGTTACTTTAGGGCTTGTTTGCTTATCGAAATGTTTTCAGAATAAATCCCTGCAATCATGAGAATCAATAATTCCGCTACGGGGCTAGTTGGCCATTTCGCATGGGGCACGTTGGCCCGCGCTGCTACACAGGGTTTATCAAGATGTGCGTTATAGAAATATCTATGAATATGTGGGTTAGAATTTTACCATATTTATTACGCAAGAAACTTGTTATTAAAAACCATGCGGACTCAATTTTGATTATAATTACACAACACTATTTGACGATGACCGTAAAAGCTGTATCTCAGTTTCTATTGAATAGAAATGCGCAAAATTTGTATATAATACGCATAATGTGGATAATAACACAACTGCGTTACTTAAATTAATAAAGTATAATAATGTAGAAGAAAGTTTTGTGATAGTCGCTTCATGTTAGTAGTTTCTCAACTTACCCCGCAGTCGGGGCAGGTTGGGCCAAGCGACTTGGTGTCAGTTTGAGGTTTTAAATTAATACTGTAGTTAATATATTCAAATTTTACTACGGTGAATTATTTCTTCAGGTTCACTAATAGAGTCAGCTTAAAAAAATTTTTAAAATTTTGAATTCCCTTTTTACAAATTCGTAGAAGAAAAAACGGCCCAACTAGCCCCGGCCTACCCTATATATCCCGTTCTGAGGGAAAAAATAAATTGTCACGTTT
>BGPR01037618.1:0-15064 GCA_013235015.1 Araneus ventricosus | reverse complement strand
AAAGTTGTTTTGCAAGCTCAGAAGCTAAGACTGCGTGTGGGGAATTTGCTTGTGCTTTGTATATATAAAATGCCCTTCATA
The DNA here is from genome assembly GCA_013235015.1 of Araneus ventricosus. Taxonomy (NCBI): domain Eukaryota; kingdom Metazoa; phylum Arthropoda; class Arachnida; order Araneae; family Araneidae; genus Araneus; species Araneus ventricosus. The sequence continues at coordinate 14,983 of BGPR01037618.1, read as the reverse complement.
AACTATCTACAAGTTTCACTTCTGCTCCTCACCTATCCACTCTATAAAGCAAACCCACCATCCCTTTCCCAAGTCACTCCTTTCTCTTCAATACTCAACAAACATATTAATAAATGCTTCTCTCATTATAGTGTCACTCTCTGTTCTGTCAACCTCAAACATAAATACATATCTTATAATATGGAAAAGGGTTCAGATACAGGGTCGTATAGTTCTGGGATCGGTTCAACAGAGATCTCTGGTTCGTTCGTTTTCGGGATCGTTAAACTCGGATCGATCGGTCTGCTGCTGAGAATCTGATAGCTGGATCAGTCTCATCAATATCCCCAATCAGCTCGGGATGGTTCCTCAAAGACCAGAATGATTCTGACACTCGAGATACGGATCCTATTCGTTCCTGGGGCTGGTGGCGGCGTAGCGCGGCGCGGTACTCAACCTGCCTTTACCTTCTCGCCTCGCCGCGACGGCGTTGCTAACGCCATGCGCGCAGCGAACGACACTGTGGTGCCTCATGCGTAACACCGTCTGCGTGGCATGTTGCTGCGCCGTAGCTGCGCTGCCGGCACCAGGCATGCGGTGGTTATATAACCGCGTATGCCATTGTGCCAGAACATTCTACGCGCTGCACCTTTTCGCTCCGCACTCACGCACGCCTTTGTACGCTCCTGCGGCCTCGCTGCGGCGCACCGGTTATATATCGCACCACCACTTCCTCTTCCGACGTTCTATCCTGCGCCTGCGCTGGCTATATAAACTCTTCGCAGGCTGCAAGGCGTTATGCGCGACAGGCGGGTGAAATGGATGGAATCAGCGGACAGACGGGCATCGAACGGCTGTTCGGTTGGATGACAGAATGGTCGCTTCCGCTCTCTACTCTTTGTACCGTTACCTTTATCTCTTAAATAACTTACCTTAAATTGATCATCAATAAAGCAAAATATGAATAAAAATAATTTCCTAAAAAAATCTATTAAAAATTTGCATTCATGTAAAATCATAGTTCTATTCGAGTTGTTTTCATAGAACTTTATAAGCTTTAGTTGATTTGTTTGGTATAATGCAGTTGCCCTAGACAACTTTTTCGAATAACATTTATTAATAAATTCTAAACTGAACAAAATAAGAAAATGTTCAATATATGAATATCAATTCCTATTATTTTTCATTCTAATTTTTATACAAAAAGCTGAAAATGAAGTTTATTAGTGAAAGTTAAGCAAATAAGGAAAATAACATTGCATGAAGGACTCATACTTTACAGACATTTTCTTCAGAGGATGTGGAATAAGATACAAAATACAATGTTGGCTTCAAAATTTTATTTAATTTACAGTATTCAGTACCATCATTCATTCATGAAATGCCACTAAAACAGTTAATCTGCTTTTGACATTCAATAGTGTATATTTTTAAAACATGTTAAAACAACAAATTTAGTTCTAAGTAAATATAATGGAAAAACTAGGCATAATTCTGCATAATAATAGTTTTCGAAATTACTGAGATGTACGCAAATAACTTGAAAATGCCTCATTTCTGCTTAAATGCAACCTAACTTCGGCATTGTAAACAATCTACTATCCGAAAATCTAGAATCAATTTCAAATCATAAACAAAACACGACACGACTAATAGATTCAATACAAATCTACGGAAAACTCCGATCAGATGAAGAAAAAAAATCCTTGCAGTGATTTACGTCACAAGTGACTTCCGAAGAGCCAGCCACTGAAGAGGCTCAAAAATCTATACGGCTTGAGTGCATGTAAAGGTTGTGAATATGCGTCCGGGACATACTCACTGGCGCCCTCTATACGCCGTGCAAAGGCTTGAATGGACCATCTGCACCGTTTTGGGTTCGAGATTATACAAAAACAGCTGTCGGCGGTCAAAACAAGACTATCGGTCTATGTTTTAGTATGCAAAGTGTGCTCTTTTATCCAAAATTAAAGTATGCCTACAGATTATTTTTATCAGACTTTTTATTTCGTAATCATAAATTAGAAAGGCAACATTTTCAATACGAAGTATTGCTAAATAACATTCATAAGTAACAATCTTTGTATCCAAATCTGTTGAAGGTTATTACTATGTTCGTTGATGGTTGAAATCATTTATATTATTGGTTATATTGTTTAAATTACCAATTTTTAGAACATTATATATTTAGGTAGAACAATTTATCTTTTAAAGCTAATTCTTAATATTTTAAATTCTGTTTATAACATTCTTGATTCCTGAAGAAACACGATTCTGCACACTGTGTGTCCTCATGTGTTATGAAATCTCGCAGAACATAATTTTTCGCGTTGCATGGAAATTTTTTTTCTTCTATTTGTTCTTTCAAATTTATTTCTTTTTCGCGAAAGTTGTTTTCATGTGTTGTTGCAATTTATTAAGAGAAATTTTTGGTTGAATTTCTCATATTAAGTTCTATGCCAGATGTTTGTTTAAATTTCATTTCTGATAGGCTTATATTGAAATTTTGACCACAATTATTAAATAACTAGAAAATCACCCGTCATGGTATGACGGTGTAAATTGGCTCTTCATTCGGGAGATTTCCCTTCAAATATGACGTGTTTAAATAGATATATATGCGAGAGAAATGTTTAACATTGATTGAAAACAAATAAAATAAACATATGTATTATGACATTTATATATTTCATCATAGTAAACTAATTCATGATTGTAAAGTATTAAACTATAGTAAAAAATACACAAAAAATACGTACATAATAATTCAAAAATCATGAAACTCAACTCTCAACTTTTCAAACATAATAAGTTAAAGTTAACATTTCAATGGAATTCTTTTTCGAAATTCTCATCGAAACAAAGCACTTCTCTGCTTGTCAAATTTGCCAAAAATTATTATCAAATTTTATCATCACGATTGCAATAAATAATCAGATGCATTATGTCGTCCAAACTATATCATACGCATGACATACCACTAACGTGATTTACTACTTTCTATTGGAAAACAGAAATTAATTTGAAACATTTGATTAATATAATTTAAAATTTCTCGGGAATTATTGATCATAGCGAGATAAATTTTATATCAATCGATAGCAATTTCTTTTCACTATTTTAAAGCTATTAAATTTGAAATTAGAAAGACAATTACTTTTCTAAAATCTAAAATTACTAAAAGTTAGGTGCTCTAACAATGAAATAATGCTGTTTAACGTCTCGCGAATGGCGCGAATTTTATTTTTGGTGACGTCAGAGCTTACCGGATGACTGAGAGACATATTTGGACTATTATATTAATAATTGTTTTATTGATACAGTCTGTGTTGGAGCACTGATCAACTTCAAATATATATTTATACTACATGATCTGTTTTGTATTCTTGAAACTAATTTACATAATATTTGTAACTTATAAAATTTTTTTTTAAAACTATTTTTTCAATAAGAAAATACTTAAATGCTTATTTTATGTAAACGAGCTAATAATAATGGTATTTAATGGAAATTACTGATATTTTTATTATATTAAATAGAAAAACCAATAAAAACTTAGTTACATATCTGCTGCTTTTAGCATGCAATAATATAAATATTCACTCTAAAGTTACATATAAATTTTTAGTATGATGAATATTCAGGTGATGAGAATTATGATGAAACAAATCTGTTTTCTATGAATGAAGATAACTTCATTTTCCTAATGCCTCAAGTTCACCATAAGAAACATAAGAAAGGTGCAGTTCGGGTCCCCGCCGTAGATGTTTCGTGAAAACGTTGGGATAAAATCATAAAACAAGTGTTTTGTATTAATATGTAATTTAATTATCAATATCTTTAATAGAATATTTACACAGAGTAGTAGAATGGTTACAGAATAGAATAATGACAAATAATAAATGTTTTCATAAAACATTAACATTAAACCTAACATCAACATAAAACCTTAAACCTAACTGATTTTACAGTAAGAAAATTAGCAACTACAAAATATTTGAGAATATAATATTTGTGCAAAATAATTGATCTTAAAGTGATTGTGGTTAAGTTATGCCAAATATTTTTACTAATGGCTAGATAATTCGCCTTTTATGGAATCTACAATTAAAAAATTGAATTGATGCAAATGTAAATTCTATTTTAATCACAATTTTAAACAATTGCATAAAAATTTATCTATCTATACAGCACAGCGTAGTTGTCTTAGAAAACTTTTTACAGCATTTATTAATTGCTATTTAGATAAAAAAAGTGAGAAAATATTCTATAAATAAATATCAATGCATATCTTTTCTCCTTATTTTCATATTAAAGTTATACAGTTCATTTATTGGAGAAAATATGATAGCAAGAAGGAACTAGATTTCAATGTATTGTCCAGTCACGCAATAGAACAAAAAAAGTTAATCTATAATTAGATTTTAGTGATTCATAAATCAAGATAATTTTAAAACGTGTGAACAATAATTTTTAGTGTTAAATAAATACAATACAATCGGAAAGTTATACATAATTTAGATTCTACTAAATTTTAATACTTGCTTTCAATAAAATCGTTAGTTATAATATTATCGAGTATTTTAGAAAAAGATTTATGATAATTCATCTTTTTTCAGAATTAACTTGTAAAACAATAATACTTTTATTCAATTTAAGAAAAAGTTCAAAGAATCGAATCAAATACTCCTTCTACATATATAAACCACATTCTCTGTGATGTAAACAAGGCCGTCGATGGTCACGTGTCAGTGGATGTGACGTCATATGCATAAGGTGCAAAACCTATCTATAACGATATTTTAGGAACCTAGAAAATTTAATATTATAGACAGTTTGAGGATTTGCACCTGTAATGTTTATCTGCATGTATTTATATACTAACATATTTTAATTTTATTACTCTTACTGGTTCATCTCACAAACGAACCTCATACAAATTGTACTTTTTAAACATATAAAATATACGATTTTATACAATAAAATAAAATTTTATATTTAAGCATTTTTTAAGAACTTAAAAATGAAACTTTTAGCTGAAACCTTTGTCAGCATCGTCATTTATGGCACCTTTGGATCGTTCTCGTTTGCTTCCCACATCTCTTCAAGACCTTTTCTTTTCATTTCAAAACTAACTATCGTTGGATGAAAAATCTTACATTTTTAAATCAATGTTTTAAGTAGAGACGTCCTAGATTCAAGGTGTTAACACATCAAAAGCGAATTACAAGGAACAAGTGGTCAGTCCAATTTACTAAATGCGAATAAACAGGTTCATGCCCACCAGGAGTCTCAGCAACAAACATCTGTACACATTCCATTTGCTAGCATCCCTGGATCTCCCTGCGACAAAAGGCTGAGGTTTATAGCCCCCTTTTCCTCCGATTGCCATGTTATCTGAAATTCTTGACAATATGGTGTCGTTTTCCAAGAAAAAAGTTAGGATTTTACTTTACCAGCTTTCTGAAGAGTTAAAATTACCGTGATAGACAGGTAAGCCTAAAAAGTGATTATCATTGTAGGCAGATTAAAGATACATAGAATAAATAGGAATTCTGACGGGACCAAATAAAATATTGTTATAGACAGGTTTATCATTATAGACAGTAGGGTTATACTCTGTACTGAATTTACTATTTTTTACAGTGAGATATCTTAATAACAAGGAAATGAAAGCTAATGCTGATGTTTTTTAATCAGACGGACACAGTGAATATGAAACGAATGCATTAACTGTCATGTTTTCTTTGGGAAGAAAGCTAGGTTCTTTTCTTGCAATATTATGGGAAGTTGCAGTAATCATTTCTTAAAGTAACGATTATAATTGTGCCGATGTAATAATATTTAGCTGAAAAAATTATTATATTCGTAAAAATGAAATTAAGGCAGAGATTTTTCAATAAAAAATGAATGTGTGATTGATGTGGAAAATATGAAGAAGCAATGCTTGATTTAATCTTTATATTTTGTTATCACAATATTGCGTAAAGAAGGAATGACAATAGTTACGATATTTCTGCAGAAGGATATTTTTTGAGTCTATCCTAATGATGAGAATACGCTATTAATAAATTTTCACTTCCGAGTCGTTGCAAGCGGTCTTAGCGTACAAAGCATAAAATACACATTATCTTTTCTAAATCAGGTAGTGTTCAATAATTAATCCTCTACGACAATAAATATGGATAGACTACAGTTAGCACTGTATGTTCTGAAAGTTTTCAAAGGGATTTGTATTTAAATGTACTTTTTCACAATTAAATTGCTATACAGTTGTTATCTACGTGTTACAATTGAATAATATGCATATGAATAATGTGCATATCCGCATGTTTGTAGTGCAGTAGTGTAGTATTAAATCAAATAATTTCATCTGATGAAGAGCGTTCATAATTAGTTTTGAATTCAGTCATTTCCGATGATTAAATCGTGATTTATTGGTTTGTCCGTCGCGTTCATCGGCAATGGATCATCTAATCACGGTTGTCTAATCGAAAATGTAGAGTGGCCTGTGGCTGCGAGTGAGACCAATGTCAGGAGAGACACGCTTATTCGAGATATTAAATGGGAGTGACGTTATAAGAGACACACAGGCTTGGGGTTTTTAAAACGCTGAGACGTTTTTATTTATAGAGTAACGGATAGAATTCGATTCAAAGCGATGGCGCGGAGAAGCCGCAAAATAAACGGCAAGAACCACAGAATATTCCTCACGAAGAAGTGAACGGAAACAAGAAACATAATTTATTACAGAGTTTATTTTAAACATCACTTTCGATTACATTCTTTCCGCAAAATTCGTTTTCTAATTATGTTTTAAAAATAGCGCAAAATGGAAATATTGAGAAGCTCTGATGATTACTAATTTTATTTAGAACTTTATTTTCTCACAATAAAAGGTGACAATAAGAGTATTGTACTTTGATTGAAATATGAACAACGCATGTAAATTTTTAATATAAAATAAATATATTTCATAAATGACGGAATTGGTTGAAATAAGCTATCGAGAGAAAGTGATTAAACTTTTAATAATTCTGTGAATTGACTGCTTTTAATATTAGTATTAGTTTAAAAATGGCAGTGGAAAACAAACGCAAGTAGATAAAAGAAAATTCTTTTGATATTGTTAATATATTAATAATGTGCATCAAACTTCGAATTAAATTAAATTAGAGAAAGTATTCTTCTATATATGAAAATCCTCATTTTATGTTGATTTCAATTAATGCACCCATGAATTCGACTAAAACAACATAATTGCAATATCAGAAGAAGATAAATCTTGAACAAAAAAAAATGAATTTGTCATGACCGTAGGCATTAGGATCAAAATGGAAATATTAATCAGCTAGCATTTTTGTCATTTTGATTTTGACAAAGTGATTATCTCGGTTTTTCCATGACCACCACGAGAAGAATTTCTTGAATGTTTGTAACCAATGGAGTTATTTAACGTGATATAACCCAGTTATTTAACCCAGTCACAAGTCAAACATCTTTGCGCATGTCACCTAACATTGTGTTACGCTGTGCTGTGACGTCACGTTTTTTCATTCCTGGAAATGCGCGACGATTAAAATTTAAATAAGATTAGAGAATTTAACGTGCATCGTTTAAACATGCATTCATTCAAGTGATCTGCCTATGAAACTCACACGTTATCCGCCACGACTCACATTTGAGATTCGACCCATCTCTCTGATTAGATGACTCCTTCTCTGCTATCTCTTAACTACAGTAGAGGAGGGTCATCTGATTAGATAGTGGATAGGAATCGTATTTGATCGCCGCATGAATCGTATTTGATTCATATGGTGAGGAACGTGTTAAAACATCACGGAGATAGCTCCTCTGTTATTCCAACTGAGGGTGTTTTCTTTTCCTACCAGAACACGATAATGAATATGCATGGGACACCGCTTTGAAGAATATGAAATAAAGACCTAAACACGAGTGTTTGGTTTCTGTTCGATTTATTAATTCTAGGCACCCTCTCTTCATCCGAAAGACAGAACGAAAGAATAAACTTGCCGCTTGTTTTGAATGAACGTTTCTCTAAATGTAAGAATAATAGTGAAAAAGCATCTGGCAGTTTTTCTGACCTGCGAACGAAAGCGAAGAAAAATAGTTTTGGTGTGCGAGCAGTAAGATGTACTTCGTTCGTGTAACATCTTTGAATCCCATGATTTTGGTGAAGATCTGAAAGAAAAATTTTATTACTTTAGTCATCAATACAACTGAGAAACCAAGTTTGGTAAAAAGAAATTTAGATATTAGCGTATGTAATACATATACAGTAAAACCTGTCTATATCGATATCGTAGGGACTAAGAAAATGTATTTTTATAGACAGGTTATCGTTATAGACATTTTGAGGATGCCAATATTTATGTGCGTGTATTAACATAGTAATATATTTTATTGCGCTTATTCATTTATTTTACAAATAAATATCTGATATAAAATTGTATTTTATAAGCATATAGAATATACAGTTTTACACATCGATAACAATTTTATATTTAATTTTTTTAAGAACATTAAAATGGAAATTTTAATTCAGGACTTTTTAGCATTGTCATCTACGGCACTCTTAAATCGTTTTCCTTTACTTTTTACTTTACTTCTTTCCACAGTATGTCCAATGTCTCGTCTTTCTCTTTTCTTCTTTTTTTCTCAAAAAAGTAAAAATCATTGACTAAACACTCCAGCGTTTTCAGTAGCATCAACTTGTTTTTGTTCCTGTTCAGTTTCCGAAATTATGTGCAGCTTTTCTTCAAATACAAATGTTTTACGCTATGCCATCATAGATTCATGCTACTAGTACATCAAAAGCGAATTTTAAGGAACAAGTGGTCAACCTGAAGTGCTAAATGCGTATGAATAGATTAGTGCTTACCAGGCAGGGTCAAAGGCAGCAAATATCTGTTCACATTTCAAACACTTTCTCCCGGATCCCCCTCCTACAACAGGCTGTCTCTCCCTTCGATTCTCCTGTTATCTGGCATTCTTTGAATATATGGTGTCGTTTTCCACGGAAAAAATCTGGGTCGTGCTGTTCCAGCTTTCTAAAGAGGCAAAATTATCGTTATAATCCTTTCAGAGCGAGTCCGTGCGGTTTAGCCATTAGCTAGCATTTCTGCTCCTTGGTTAGCTGTATGTAATACATGCCGGAAAGGAACGACTGTTCTGGTTTCCAGAATATCAGTATTGGATGGGGTAGCTAGGATTATTATAAAGCTTTAAAGCAAGGTAGATGCTCAATGATAAATTTTAGTTTATTATATATAGATATCAATTATTTAATCAATTCTTGGTACTGAAATATATAACACACAATAATATGCAATTCTAGCTATACTCATAAAAATCACCTACCTTTGCAGACCTGAAAATCCTAGCCACTAATTTAAGTCATTTGAAAGCAGTAGTACATTGTGTTAAAACAATTAAAGAAAAACCAAGTTTTAGAAATTTAAAATAATTTTTTATTAACAATTTTATGGATATTAAACTGCCAACACTTTTAAGATAAGAATATAAAGTTAGTAAATTTTACTGTTGATGCACAAAACATAATTTATGAAATCACACAATGATAAAACAGATAGTATATGAAAAACAGATATCTATTCTTTACCAAATTAGTAAATGCAAAAAAGGAACACCCTCATAACGGCTATTTTGAAATTCGAATATATTGAATGAGAGATAAGTAGTCTCACAATGAATAACCTTTATAAGCACTGAAAAATCTACCTTTCATTGATTTGGACTTTCGCACACTATGTTTCGTTCCACAAAACGGATTTAAATCAGTTGAAGCAAGGCATTTCTTGGTTTTGCAACATCACTTGCGGTCAATATTAACATGGGAAAATCTAGTTTTTCCCGATTTGTAGTCGACTTGGGAAATCTTTCTTGCTCACATTTTTTGTTTCAGAAGTGACATCTCTCGTTCACAAACAACAGAATTGTTGCAGATGGTGACATTCGCACAAAACAGGAATCCATCACTACTTAATTTTTTGTAAGACATCACTGCTGTTCGCAATATGAAGAGCACTTTCTACCACAGTTATTTTGCTATTTTTCAAACTTCTTTAGAAGAGTAGATATATGTAATATAAAAAATTGCCATTCCAAACGCAAGAAAAAAGCTTCAGTCCAGCATGAACTCGAATAGTCCTAGACAAAGGAAGGTCAGTTCAAACATAAGCAGCCTGTTGATTTCTTATTAAATTCAACGTTTTAGATCTTTTGTATATTTCTTTACAATCAGATTTATTCTACTGCTTGCATGCCTGAGAGGCCGAGAACCGAAGGAATAAATCCCAATGGTCTCGAAACCTCCAGGATGCGTGTTATCCCTTCAGAAAATTCATACCAAAAAGACAAAGGAATCTTACTTGCATAACGGAAAAAAACCTCCAGTCAAGAACGCCAAAACCAAATAACACCAGAAACCTACGCGAACCAAGATGGCGAGTAAATAATCCCGTTGAAAAATTTGAATTTAAAAAATTAATAAAGTTGAAACCTTAATGGAAACAACAACAAAAGTTAAGACAATTAATATTTAAATCGAATACAAAGTAAAAGATTAAGAAAAATTTAGATATTTAATGAAACGGCTAAAAATTATCGTTTGAATTTCAAAAATTGTCAAAGATGCCACAAGAGAAGAAAGAAACTTTGGTGGCGAAGAATTAAAATTAATTAAAAGTACTGACAAAACCGAAAAAAGATGTTGATGCAATTTTTGCAATCTAACAATCAGTAGTATCTATTTTTCTCAAAAGAAGACAGAGACAGTCCATATTTCAATTATAGTCGCTTTCAATCTGTTGGTAGCAACTGCGCATTTAACATTTGAATAACTTATCTGTCGTGATTAAGTAATTATTAATATATTTTTAATTGCTTGGATACAAATTTTTAATCTAATGATGAAATAAATGAAAAATATGTTAATTAAGAGTTAATTTTTTGCTCGTTAGGCGTAATATTTCGTTACCCGCACGATCGTGCGGGTTCGGTTGTAACACTTGAAATGGGCACTATGTCCTCTTGACACTCAAAGGTATAATCTTAGACTAATTTGCACAAAATTAATATTCTTGATAGGATTATATAACACTATAAATAAATAAATTAATTAATATAATTAAATAATTATAATAATTGATAGATGACATCATGGAGCCATCCGATACATTAGACAGTGGGGTTTTAAGGGCTCTGAATGGATAGAACTTTTTTGGTAAATAAAAGACGAATGTCCAATAAAATGGTAGAGGGATCTGAAGAGAATATTTAAAAAAAATTATCTTAAAAAAATACATGGATGATGATGTCCTATCACCTGAAAAAAAATAGTTTACGTGTAAAGAATTTTTTCTGCTTCTAGCTTTTTCACAAAAGGTTGAGACGACATATAATATCCGACCGTCTTTCAACGGTCTTCAGTACTCCCCGAGACCCCTCCGCCACTCATATTACCGTTCGTTATTTATTTGTCACATGTGTAGAGTAAAATTGATCACTTAGCACATTTACTTTAATTGCTTCGAAAGAATGTACATATCTGTGATTGTAATAGAAAGATTTTCCTTCTATTATCTCTTAAATGTGACAATCTCTTCCATAGTGCTAACCACTTAGAAAACATCGGAACAAAGCAGGCAAGTCTCTTTCCCCACTTTCTATCAGTGAAATCTTATCTTCCTGCTTGGTTTATTAGTGGTGAAGAACGAAAAAGTTGTTGTTGGTACACGTGTTCATAATTATTCATTTCCGACAAAAAAAACTAGGTTAAAGCCAAATGTACACTAATTTCAACGAAAAGTACAACTGGAAATAATCAGCCAGTTCTAAATGCAGCGGTTTATCTCTTTGAACTGCACTCGCTTGTACCTCACTCAACTTTAAGGCTAGGTGAGGCAAACTGAAACAAATTTCGTATTTTTTCGAATAAATCTCGGAAGGATGGTTGAATTTTCTTCTAACGTCAACCATATAAAGAATAGGTCTTAACTCACAATTCACGTCAAAGATGCGGTCACGTGTTCATCCAGGGGACAGACCAGAAATTGGGGAAGTCGAAGAGGGATTTTGGCTCACCCGTTTCACAGAATGCTAATAATGGTGTGCAACTTTCATCAATTCTCTTGTGTGATTGATTACATGTGACCACAATATTTACATGCATTTTCGTAAATATAGCACGAACATTTGGGAAGATATAAAAATTTATTTAAAAATCTTAAATGTTTTCGCATGCTTTGTGCTTATAACTTACAGAGTTTTCCTTAGAATTGTATGAAATTTATAGAGTACGTGGCATTGTATTAGAGGAGCATTGTTTCAAGATGTTGCGTAAATACTTTGAAAAATAAAAGAGATATTAGCATTTGTCGTAAATAATTTTTACCGCGCAGGCGTGAAAGATAGTGTAATTTTTCTTGCACAACTTCAGATTCATATATATAGCGCAGCTTATATAAAAATTCCAATTCAGTAAAGTTAATATTCAGAAAGATATCGGCATTTACTCTAGCGCTGTTTTATTTTAAATGTCATGTGCTGATTCCAGATAGCGTTTGCGTATTCATGCTCTTGTGCGATTCTGGATGCTGATAGTATGCCTGACATACCCTTAAAGTTTGGCCACGTTTTTTTTTAAAATTACCTTGTATACAGTGGAATTAAAATTAAAGTTTGTCTCTCGAAACAAAATAAAAACGTTCATTAGAATATAGTATAAATGATGCTCTCGGGTAGGGGGATAAAGGCTAATATTTAGTCAATGCGCTGCGCCAATATTTAAGTTCCAGCTCTAGGTCTATCTGAATTATCGAAATGTAATTTTAACAACACTGACATGAATTTGCCTTTATTTATTTAAACCAGAGGGGTGATCTTCCCTAATCCCTAAATTTTCTCTTATATCAACGTTGTCCTACCCGACCCCCCCCCCCGCCCAAAAATTGCGGAGTGCCACAAGTGTTATTGATATTGTCTTCGCAGAACGCTGCAATTCGAAAGGGCCAAGAATGCAAGCGAGAGTCAGTAAAATAGCACCAGGTTTACGAAGGTTATGCGCAGTAAAATGCGTCTTCAAACATTAACTGTTATAAATAATAAGATCGCCTCTTATTGTTACTCATTGTTTCATAAGAATAATAAAACTGTGTATCAAATTTTATCTCTCTAACTATTTAAGTTTTTGAGTTATCGTGTTCACATGAACAAGGACAGACCGACTTCCCTTTTAAGGATTTTGTCCAAAATTTGATAGAAATCTACAAATTTTGTCTAAGATCACATACCAAATTTCATCCCTCTAGCTTTAATAGTTTTTGAGTTATCGTGATCACAGAGAGATAGACATAATTCCAAAATTGTGTTTTTTGGACTCATAGAGGTCTAAAACTTGGATATTCTTTAAAATCTCGAATTCGACTTTTTTGACGATTACAATACTTTCTCTTTGTATACTTCGTATGCGAGAAAGTTGTGTTTCGTTCGGAGCCACAGAACCGGCTTTACGGCCTTCTGAATCGGCGAACTTTAATTTTAACTACACAGAATGTATTTCATGGGGGGTTTTTTGTTCTTCCTATAAAGATAAAAGGATTAGTCTGGATCGCAGAGAGTAAATGGAGTGGAAAAAGGGTTTGTTAATGTGGCGCAATCACCTAGATAAGGTAATGGCTGGGTACTTGGGTGATGTAGCAATATTAGGTGGCCGTTTTTGTTCTCTGTTTAGGAAGAAGAGTTGTAAAAGTTTTTTCAGTAGGGTCTTGGGCTGGTTCCTTCATTCTTCGCTACTTTTGAATTCATTCGGGTAATATATGAGGCAGATACGGATCGAAGGGCATTTCCGACTCACGTAATGTCCCTTAAGAGAAACTTGGACGTGTGGAAGGATGTTGCTGACAAAACACTTTCTGCGTATTTGGCAGAAAGGATGAAACAATCTTAGATGCATATTGATTTTTTACTCGCTGTAGTTACACCAATGCCGAAAGAGAAAGCCGATGTGGGCTTTCTAAGAGAGCAGAGTTACATCCATTAGGAAAATTTATTTATTTATTTTAAAGAAAAGCACACTACAGAGAAAACTCCATTTACAGAGTGCTGACGAACACACAAAGAACAAAAGTCACAATGAGTAAATAAAAAAATATGCCTTGGAAAGCAAAAAGTAAGCCACAGAGAATACATAAAATCATAAAACTTATGCAAACGTATATATCATTAAAAACGAAAACACATAATCACAAAACTTTAAGACACACTATGACACCAAAAGCCGTATTATTATTTTTTTTTAATTTAAAGTTCATTTCCAAAAAGCAAGGGTCAAAAAGTCAAAACACACAAACACCGAGTCTAATAAAAAAACACACCAGGAGTTTAAAAGTTTAAAAGCGTAAATACACACTTGAGATTTAAAAAAAAATGCAACACTTAAGATAGAAATAAATCAAACACGTCACCAAAAAACTGGTCGAATACATAAGAACACGGAAAATCAAATAGCATAAAAATCTAAAATGTTGTAGAAAGGCAAAATAAAACATATCATGTATTTAAAAGATGCAAACATTTCGACTTAAAAGCACCAAGAGACATATTAAAAATGTCAAGTTCATCAGAGAAAGTGTTAAAAATTTTATAAAACCTATATAACGAGAACCTGTTAATATAATTAAATTTTGAATCTAAATTTGGAAAGGAACTCTGCTTTCTTAAAAATCTGGCGGTCACAGCGAAATTAATTTAGCTCATTATATCATTACAATCAATTGAACCATTAATAACTTTGTAAAAGAAAAGAACGCAAGAAACATCTTGTGTTTCCTGGAGTCTGGAAGCAAACAAAAATTATTCCTGTTTTCAAAAAGGGTGATGCACAGAATTGTAAAATGGATACAATACCAAATCATTTAAACTAGGAAAAGTAAAGAAAGGGATTTATCAAAAGTCTGGTGCA
>BGPR01037617.1:0-15065 GCA_013235015.1 Araneus ventricosus | reverse complement strand
ACTCTGAGAAGAGAAAAGAAAGGATTTTTTCAAGATACTTGGATAAAAGATATAAATCTTGAATCATAGACGAATTAATCTAAAATGATCTCGACGATTTCGGATGATGAAAATTCCTCTTTGGTATTTTTTTTATTGCCCACGCTGACTTGGCTAATTAATAGTGTAAACATGCCACGAGTCTGGCATGGTTTTGACGATGAGGTGATTCTGACGGATGGCAACCCTTCTCGGTTTGGAAGACGGAGAATCTCAGCATGGAAATTACGGAGAGACTGGGTGAGAACGAGATCTTTATGAAGGAACGGAAAAGCACTGCATCTTCAAATCATTAGACAGCAGATTTCTGCACTTTTCTGACTACACGTGGAGTTATTCATCGCTAAACAAACTTCTTGACATTCACTCATGGGGACATTGGGATATGCAGAACCACCTAACAAACAACTGATATCTGTTCATGTGGCGACATTTGGAAATACGGCAAAACTACCTACTCAAGAAACTTCCATCTACCCATGTATGTGTGGCGACACATTGGAATATGGCAGTAAAACTACCCATCAAGAAACTTTGACATTCACTCATGTGGCGACACATTGGAATATGGCAGTAAAACTACCCATCAAGAAACTTTGACATTCACTCATGTGGCGACACATTGGAATATGGCAGTAAAACTACCCATCAAGAAACTTTGTTTTTCACTCGTGTGGCGAGACATTGGGATATGGCAGTAAAACTACCCAACAACAAACTTTGACATTCACTCATGTGGCGACACATTAGGATGTAGCAGTAAAACTACCCAACAACAAACTTTGACATTAAGTCATGTGGCGATACATTGGGATGTGGCGATAAAACTATCTACAAGTTATCAGAGTCTCCGGAGATTAGTTCTGTGAGGGGAGAGGAACTACAAAGATTTAGTGGTTCATCTGTCGTATTAGGCCTTTCACAGAGGAAGAATTTGTCCTTCACACAGCGTTCGTACTGTTGGTAAGAGAAAGAAAATTATGTGTGGTTGCCTGAAAATTTTGAACCAAGCATTCGGAAGAAGAAACGTGCTTACGTAAGTTACATTCGAACGGTATCTAAATTAATTCTCTTAATATCCGGAAAACAAACATTAATAAAGAAACAAGATCCAATCGGAACAATCAAAGTGAAGAAGATACTTTACAAGACGATGAAAAAAGCGTGTTGCTTACATATATTACAATTCCTCATATAGTGAGTAAAGATTTAGTTTTGTTTTCAAATGTTAAAATGACAGACAACTGAATGTCTCACTTTTCAAATCCATTAACTCCGAAAAACAAAAAGTAGCGAAAAGTGATAAAATAGTATACATTGTTTTTTAAAATTCTTTTTAAATTATAAATTCAAATAAATTTCGTACACTATATTACTGCAGATGTGTATCTTTTATCTAACGATATATAAAAAATATAAGATAGAATATCCTTAGAGTAATCGTTATTATTACTACAATTTTTGCTTGATTAAGGGAGTTAATAAATTTGGCAAGTGAAAGAAAATTATTAAATCGAATTCAATTTTCAAATTATGTTTTTATTACAGGAAAACTTCATATACATTTTTTATTGAAGATTTTAGGAAAAATGAATAATAATTGCTGTGTTACTGTTACAGTTATTATCACTACTTTGTTTAAATTGGTTCATCAGCAATATAAATGATGTCTTCTTCGTCAGCTGCATTTGAGCTCCCGTCGTGTCAATTTGTCTTTATGTTTTTATAATAATCATGTTTAATGGGAGGAATGAATTTCAAAGAGGCTATCATATCTTTACTTTTTCTTTTGTCACATTTCGACCTGTTGGGTACAATAAAGGCTGGTCAACATTTTTCAGACATAGTGGTCTACCTGCTACAGATTTTCTTATATTGATTGCATTAAATTCTGAATCTTCGTTAAAGTCACACTTGAATTGTACGAGGTAATTGCTTGCTTCTGTGGCATTTAGACTGCAAATGATTAATTATTTTCCTTTTTTTTGTGATGAGACAACAACACTAAACAATTTACCGTTATTATCTCGTATTATATCTGTATTTCATATTATATCTGGGTATAAATAACTTATTATTATTTAAACCCAAGAAAAATAAGATGGATAAAACAACGAGTGGCAACAACAAGAGAAAAAGCGGTACCTCTAACGACAATATCATTGAATTAAAAAGTTTTTAAACTAAATTTTTATTGCGCAATAATGCATTTAGCAACGATTTACATTAGAGTACGGAGTTAATCAAATTGACTTCTGAAATAAATTATTTATTATTCAATTGCTAAAAAAATTTTGTCATTTAGTGGCGTTAATCCTTATTATTATTAAGTGCTTTTATTTGATGTTTTACAGCACTATTTAATTTTTATATTATTATTCAATGTAATTATATTTTTTCCGATTTGCGAATCTATTGGTATATAGAGTAATCCGAAAAATTTACGACAAACTTGAGGGTAGCCCAGGCGTAACAATAAAAATCAGTTTCGCTTGGAAACATATAGGCGTGAATGTTTCATCTGAGAGCTAAAAATAAAAAGAAGTAAAGGAATGCAAACATGGTATAAAAGCTGATCAAACGATGTATGCGTAATGTTACAGAATGTGAACAAAATTTTGCAACAATACAGTCCTCACAAAGGCGATGGTTTGAAAACTGGTGAGCGCGTTTAAACATCTGAGGCCTGTCACAGACACGTGCTACTGCTTTAACAACTCATTCTGACAGATCAACAAGAGTTGTTAAAGCAATCATGTGTCGTGTACTCAAGACGTAGAGGGAAGCTCCACTGAAAGATATTAGTGGGGAGGAAAGTTGGCCAGACGACTATTCCATCCTTATCAATCCACTGTATTATTTGCATTGCAAACTCGTAAACGGTTCATGAAGACTCCGTGTCTGCTTGCAGATCTTACATGATGCAGACGCACTGCCTCTGGCCCATTTCCATCAGTTTCTTCATGCACTAATACATGTCTGTCATCTTAATATTGTTGAATGGCACCTATTTATTTTCCCCGTGTCTTTAATTCGAATAATAGCCATATGATTTGGAGCAGTTTGGCCAAGCAATGGCTCTGGCAACATTAAACGTCACAAAAAAGTAACAGAAACCACTGGAATAACGAAAGCTGGTGTTGGTAAGTTAGCTCTAAACCAACAAACCCTCTAATACGTACACATGATTTTCCGCCTATATATTCCTGCGTAGAATATTGTTTTTAGTATTGCTGACCTACCCTTATGATTTGTAGGAACTCTTTTGAATCATCTTGTATACACTTTATGGGTTTACTTTCCTGGGCACTAAAAAGGTTAAGGATTATGCAACTTCTGAAGAAACGCCCATTGAGCTGGTTATCGTGACTCACGACAGTTGAAAAAGGAGATGTATTGTTGGAATGCTCGTGAGTAGAAGATGACACACATTCACTTTGCCCATTGAGGCCAGTTGGACTTCACAGTACGGAGGGTACATGATGGAAGAATTGACCATGGCGGCTACTGCATTTTCTTGCAACTTGGTCTTTTGCAATAATTCATCTGATTGGTCAATTCTTCTCTCTAGCAATTTTAAAGTGGCATACAGAAATTTTGAAACAACTTTTGAGGCTAGCAGATGCTGGTTTAACAAGAATTATTTTTCGATTTCCTGAATTATTGGAGATTTACTTTTGAAAACCATATTAATATGAAACCGGTACATGATTTATATAGGAAACGTTTGAAACGATAGGTACGCTATCGTTTCAAACGTTTCCTGACTTCTAGAAATATTTAAAGGTAAGATTTAGCAGTAGGTCATGGATGGCAGGGAAGTAGGTCAAAACGTAATGTGAGGATCTGAAAGGATTATCGAAAGAGGATTTCTGCGGAGAAATATGCTGTCTTAAAAAAAAAGGAGAGAGGCAATTCGGAAACTTCTCTCCCGCTAATGGGATCAGAAGGAGTCAAAGATGTTGATCCCCTTTAATCTTTTACCCGAGAAACGTATTTTTTAGATAATACTGCGCCCGTCGAAGGAGTGATCTCAAATGTTGCAGATTATCCATCGTAAATCACTTGAAAGTAAAGAACTTCGAAAGTGTGTTTCTCGTCTCGCTTTTAGGGAATAAATTACCAAAAAATGTAAGAGAGGCATAAGTTAAATTTTGCTTCGGATTATGAAGATTATGCTGCTTTAAATTTTGTAAATGAAACAAAAAAGTATCTTAAAACAAGATCGTTGTTAAGGTGTTGAATATGTCTCATAAAAAGCAATAGAAATATGTATCTAAAGGTTTAATAATAAGGACTTTTTGGGGGAATTCTGCTTTCACTAATTTCATTTCTAATTCATTTAATTTGACAAGTGATGATTACAGAACGATAAACCTTCAAGCACGACGATGCCCATTCGAGACCTTTTGATTGAAAATTCCGAGTCGTGTTTCTCCCAGTTTCAAAATTAAAAAAGTAAGAATTTAAAAATATTCTGGAGAGATTTTTAAGACTTCCCAGTTGCGTGATAAATGCAGCTGAGTATGTTATAAAACATCTAACTGCTGTGCTTGTGGCGTAATACTTCAAATATCCAGTGCAAGATATGCAATGGATCTGAAATTTAAATCGACGAAGAGCATTTGCCGTGTATCACGTGATCATGATTTGATACGTCACTGAAACTTATTATATTTAAATAAACATATACAGGAAGAAGTTCCAAATGTATGTCCTGACTTTATATGAAACAAGTATTGTTACATGTTAAAAATTTAATAAAATTTTAATTAATGATTTTAATTAAAATTAACTTGCGTGATACACTTCAAATGGGCTTAATGTACGAGATAATACTTTTAATGTACGAGAGGATCAGAGGCTGGTGCTCCCTGCAATGCAGAGCTTTTGTCGAATCTTGAAAACTGTTTTGGATTCGCCCGGCTTGGTCAAGGTTTCACCGTAGTCTGTTCTAAGTACTGGGTTTTACATTACACTTCGATTTATGGAGTCAATTCACATGACGTCGTAATCACGTGATAGAAGCTTCCACGCATGTCATCTAACTAACTTAGCTGTACACTGAGCCAAGTATCTAAGTTTTGAATTCGGTGTGGTGTTCTTCATGAGCATGTCGAACACAGTTTGACCCCATTGTTTTATAGTTTAAAGCAATTACTTGATGACAATCAATTTTGTAGTCGGACCTCTATTTAACGAACCTCTATTTTGCGAACTTTTCCTCCAACCAAGAACATTTTGCGAATTTCTTCGTAAAATAACCTCCATATAGCGAAGTACATTCTCAATTTAACGAACTTTTTCTTGTGATCCAATATTTTTTCTCCCTATTTCTCAAAATATTTCTGAAAATTTCAAATTCATTCTTTCTTTTAACACATTTTATGGTGATCAATGACCTTGAACTGGCTTTACCAGTCGCCTAACTCGCCGAGAGCAGTAAAATCGCTGTCATTCTTTGCATTTCATCCAGGAATTGCAACTTTTATCCACCCCCACCCCCCACTGTCCACTTCACTAGAAAAACTTTCAATATCCCCCTTTCACCCTCAATGGAGCTGTCCCGTGTCCTTGAACTAGTCTCCCGTTTTCTAGATTGTTGATCGGAGTCGTGATGGTAATTTCGGTTCTTGTAGCTGGAAAATGTCAAAGCAAAAGTGCTTGAGCATCAAAGAAAAACAATGATGTGCTGATTGATGATTTTCTTTCACTTGATTCTGAAGCTGAAACCTCGGAAACACTAACTGAATTGGATATTTTGGACAGTGTGAAAAATAAAAACAATACAGTAATTAATTGCGACGAAGATGATGTAGATGGAAATGATTATAATGCAGAAATCAATAAACCTTCGTATGATGAAATGCTAAAATCATTTGAAACAATACGCCTGAAGGGGCTTTTGGTGCATTGCAAAGATGCGAGACGTATTATGAGAGAAAACCCTTTTTCAAACAAAAAACTCAGACAAAATTAACAGACTTTATCAGTAATTAAATTTAAGGACGCATATGGTAATGTATGCTTAAAATTATTTGTTATAATAAATGCGATAATGTCATTAAAATTCACTAATTTTAATATAAAATTATTTTTTTAAATTGAAAATACAGTGCATCAACGGACAATGTTTTGATTTATTCTTGTTTTCCTTGCAGATTTCTTTTTGATGGGTAAGATATATAAAACAAATATATATTGATTTACAAAATAAAGGTGTGATTAATTACTTTTTTTAATAATAATGTTTATGAGTTTAAAATCTGTTTTGTGTAGTTTAAAGTATTTTAAAAGGTGAATCTCTAGAGAATTTTCCATATAATGAACTTTTTTTCGGGATTTAGCGACTTCGTTAAATAGAAGTCCGACTGTATTATAGAATTGTAGTGTTAACAAACTTCAAACCTTTTACAAAACTGATTTTCAACATCTCTATGTTATTGCAGGATGATATCAACATTTATTAACTGAGCTCCATTTATATTAATGTTTTAAGAAGATACTGCAACTCCTTTTTTCCGATTACCATAAAATATCCATTGTCCTATAAGTTTGCAGTCATGCAATTTAAAAATATATATTAACCCCTCCTTGCTCGGCGTCGCATGTCACACATTCGGCACTTTTGTGCCCATACGCTATTTGAATCCGTATTAAGTCAACGTAACAATTAATTCTAAATACAAAAATCACCTGGTCACGCTTAAATGTCTCAAGTATCCTTTACCACCTTAAATAGATTGAAATAATAAAAAATATATCAAATGGGTGGTGGCATCTAATTAGGAGGTTAAATAAATAGATTGAAATAATAAAAAATATATCAAATGGGTGGTGGCATCTAATTAAAATGTTAAATAAAAACGTAACGCAAGGGGTTAATGAACAGTGGGACTACGGATAGGCCAGCGTCTGGCCACAAATTCTCAGTATTTATCTTAGTACTCCTCTTGATATGTCTGTTTGTGCTCAAGCTAAGAAAGAAACTGGCTTTCTCTGCCCGTAACATTTTTCTTATGAACGTCCTAATGCTTTCCTTTAGGTGCTTAGACCAGATGATAATTTTCTCAGCGTACGAGTTGGTGGAAATGTCGTACCACTAAAGCAGAAGATTTAGTTCTCCGCGAGGAAAAAATAAATATGTGGTACTTGTGTACAGTTTCAGATTCTTATATGAACGATCATTATCTACAGAAGAATGAAAGGAAGGGCACTTTCACAAAAATGATGAATGTAGGCCAAAGCGTATGTTTTTTGTAGGGTTACAAAACCTTCGTGGCTAATGACAATAATAATAACTGGCAAGCAGACCGAATAAACAGAACTATTTTACAACTATTCTTTATAGATTATTCAAAATAATGTTAAATTTAGGCCAATCACCCGTTTAATCTTTATTTAGTATTTGAGCTGGTATTTGTGGTTGTTAATTAGGTTTACCTTGATCAATTGCTCGAAGAAAAAATTGTTTTTAAAATTTGTTTTTTCCCACCCGAAACAAGAGGAGTTAATAAAAAAATCAAGATTTTGCTCTCCACGTCGACCGTTTCGAGCCTTACAACTTTTGGATAGTCAGAGCTGACGTGAGTTATAAGATAACATTTATATTGTCACAACTTCTTTCGAAACTTGAACTTATAAACCTTACAACCTAATGCTTATGATATTCAATGAAGCCGCTGTTCGTTTTTTAATGGCTTTTACGTAAGTGTCACAACACTGAAGTAATCTGTTGTAAGCTTTAATCGCCTTATTGATACTTACAGACTTCTTTCTCATAGTTTGGCCACCGGTAAATGCTAGTATGATGAAAGATAAGAATTGATAACTTCACGGGCAATAGAAAGGAACTACAACTCTTATCTTCCGAAAACTTTAAATGAAAAGAAGCTTTCGTATGTCTCGGTCAAAATCCTCATTTTAAAAGAATAATTACAGGATTTCGTCCGATCGAAATACTGAAGTAAACTAACTATTGCTTCACAAAGTCCATATCAGCCACATAATGAGTTGGCGAATTAAAACTGCAGACTCTCAGATGCGGGATGGACTTCTTGAGGTTGGTATAACTTTAATCATTCTGTTGATAGTCACACTTTCCTTTCCTACAGTCTGATCACCGGCAATTGCTATATTTATTGCATGTGATGAAATAGATAATCTCACGGATAATCGAAAGGAATGACAGATATTATCCAAAGAGGACTTTAAATGTGAAGAAAACCCTTTCATGTTCCAATGCGAGAATCCCCATTTTAAGACGATATCATGGTATTTCGCCCGAAAATCTAAATGCTAAAGTAAACTGCCTGTTGTTTCACGAAGCTTGTCGTCACAAAGAGTTGACAAGGGAGAAACGAGCGGCTTCTCACCTGCAGGATGGACTTCTTGAGGTTGGTACAACTTGAATCATCCTGTTGATAGTCACACTTTCCTTTCCTATAGTCTGATCACGGACAATAGCCAGATTTATTGTATACGATGAAAGACAAGAATAAGTAACCTCACTGGTAATCGAAAGGAATGATGGATATTATCCTCTGAGAACTTTAAATGCGAAGAACAAGCTTTAATGTTCCAATGCCAAAATCCCCAAATTAAGACGATATCATGGTATTTCGCCCGTTCGAAATGCTAAAGTAAACTGCCTGTTGTTTCACGAGGCTGGTCGTCACAAAGAGTTGACGAGGGAGAAAAGAGCTGCTTCTCACCTGCAGGATGGACTTCTTGAGGTTGGTGGACTTCTCGACGAGGGATCTTCTCCGTGCGGGTGGCTCATCGCTGCGAGACTTGAGCACGAATCCGCCCCGGAAGTCGTCAATCTTTCGGTCTCGATCGCTGGCGGGGTCCGCCTGCTCGCTCGCCGGGATCGACGACAGGGAGCCCCGGACGCTCTTCGGGCGGTAGTGCGAGGCCAGTCCGAAGGTGGCGCTCGTCCGCACGCCGTACCCGTGCCGCATGCCCCGCATCCACTGGCCCTGGAAGGTGCCTGCAAGAGAAGAGAAACGTCTTAACTACTTGCTGCTGAAAAATGATTTAACTGATAAGACCATAGCAAATTATGTGAAACGTAAATGCAGTGTTCAAAATCACAATAAGTTACCAAGATCACTATGGGTCTCAAAGAGCATTATTCAAAATATGGTAAATTTGTGGTGACGGCAGCAGCAAGATGATACCTACTGCCGAACAGCCCTTCGCCTACTATAAAAGCAGGACGAAAGGATCTGTTGAAGCACTTGTTTACTTACTTACTTACCTTCGATCTACGGATCGGTTATCTGCTTGTTGTCTGGTTAACTTTGTTTTAGTACTTAAAGCGCTTTTTGTAATTCCGTTTTCAACCTGTTTTAACATAGTTCTTTGTAAATAAATATCAATTAAAAATATTATCCCTTTCTTGGTGTCGCGGAAAATAAACCTTCTGATCATGTCAGGATACAGAAGTTTCTGGAACACCCCCACCCATTCCCAAGAACGAGCTCACTGAAGGAATTCTTTGGTGTCTGCCAACTGAGCTCTCATACAGTGATGTGCGCTTTTGCGAACGAATTGTTAGCTGCAGTCGGCCTGGTTCCTGGGAACTTTCCTGGAGTTTCTTCCAGAGAGCCAGGTACTTTGTATCTGATCAAATCCCCAGAATGCCCGGAAAGATAAGTCATAAACCTTATTATGCTAATCCGAACCCTATGTACTATTTTACTATTTAGTACTGTATTTGGAGAAGTGAAAGTATGCAAAGACTAAGATTCAGCTCAAGAAAACTGTTGAAAAAGTCACATCAAGTTAGGGAATTTGGAATTTAACAAGTCTTCCAGCTCAGGGAGGAACATTCATTAATCAGAAAAAGCGTTTAGATAAACTCTTCAAAGCGCTGCCATTGTCCTTACGAGTTCTGGCATAGCATTGAAGAGCAACATGAATCCGAGGGAGATAATGGGTTTTACCATTTTCCTGACTGGTGATCCTAAGTAGTATCATTTCCCTTTATTTGGTGCTGTAATTTGTTTTTATCTACTTTTGTATCGTCTTTATTGTGTTTGCTAGCTTACTCTGTGTCTTTGTTTCAATTATGTTGTGCCATTTTCTTTTGTTTACATTTGCGTGAAATCATTTTTTGTATTTGTTATCTGTAACTTCTGCCATTTGCTTTGCATGTTTATTTTATTTTCATTTCCTTTTTTATTTTTTGGGGAACACATTTTTATTAATTTATCTTTTGTTTTTTTTAATTTGCAACGTTTCCATTTTTGAAATTTAAATTTTCCTTCAATATTTGTTGTAAATTTTAGACACATTTTAAGAATGTCTATCTGTCTGCTGGAATGTTCTCCTCTGGAGAGTCAACCTGCACTTCAAAACCTTAAGGTAGAGTTGACTCTCTTGGGTATTGAATGAATGAATGAATGAAGTAGCATCATTCAAAAATGGAAGACTGATGTACGCTTTCGCAACAAATGGGTCGCTGGGGTCAGGTTTGCAATAGGAGATTTTCCTAGTTTTACTCCAAGCGAAACAGAAATGTGAGCCAGTTTACCCCAAAAGTCCCTCCAGAGAAGCAAACTACCCCCATCAATTTGAGCTAAGTCAGACTTCTACCTCAAGTGATACCCAGGTACTCCTAGGTCTCTCGAAGCACCAACAGAAGATTCTACTTTTCCCTATTATCACGAGTCCTTGACCCATGGGCTTGACCAGACATGATATAGCAAGTGGGATTAAAAACACCAGCACCATAATTCACATTTAAGTAACCAAATAGGAAAAACTACTTAATTCGATGGCGAGGATAAAATACAGGGAACATTTGTAAAAAGTTCGAAAATGAATACTTGTTGTTGTTTCATGCCCCTGGTCCAAATACTAGACCAGGTCCATGATACCATGTCGCTCTAACAGTACCACAAGTCCATTGGGTTCATGACTACGGGTGAGATGCAGCTTCAATTTCAATGGAGGTACCGCATGGGGAGAAGTCTGACTTTGCCTCTATGCCTGTTAGTGTTAACTGGGAAAAATAGAGTGGTCTTCACGCCTTGGGTGGCCCTACCAGGAGAATACACTCCCGACGCACATCACCCACTCCTCCCAGGAATACCCCCTTGCCGCTTTGAGGCCACTAACAGGTCTAAGGGGGGTATTAACCTCTTATATTTTAAAATGCGCTCTTGCAGTTTATATAAAATTATATTTATTATATGCATAATTGTGGATAATTAGAAGTTTATAGAAGAAGATTTGTGTAGACATAGAAACACAACATGTTCTGATAAACAGTGATTGTAAAACATGAGGCCATTGAACTATGAAAAAATGTCAACTAGATATCTCGGAAAAGAATAACACAAAGAGGATATATTTAGCCAGTAATGAATGAAGCAAAAGCTAAACTAAGGAATTTTAGAAAAGTTTCGTTCAAAGTGTGGACCATTAGAATTAAGTTTTTAAAAAATTAATTCTTATTTATTTCTTCTTATTAATATACTTTCTCATTAAAGAAGTCATGTTTATTTGCCTTCCGTAATTCAAAATTTTCTTTTTTTTATACATTTGAGTAAAACGCACTCAAACCATGTAGGTTTTCATTGTAAAAATAAGCATGTTCAAAACCTAATTATTGAAGTATACAAAAAAATGTACTCCTTTTATTTAGACGGCCACTATACTAAAGTCATGTATTTTTGCGTTTGCATACGCATAAAAATGTAAATCACCGAAAACACTAATTCTTCAAACATTAACAGTATTGATCTGATGCAGAAGCTTAAAAATATTTGACCTGCAAATCAAATCTAAACGATAAAATAAAACTGTTTTATCGACTTGATTAAATCTTCAAAACTGTTCCAAATAAATGAGGCAGTTCCAGTTTTCTTTTTCTTTTCGGTTACAACCTCCAATAACCTCTGACATTTTTCTTGAGAAGTAGACATATTGATTACATTTCACCTATCAATTCCACCGAAAGGAAACAAATTTTGCCTTCCCTTACTTTCTATCCTGGAGTCATTACGGGTTTTTCTACCCCTAATTGTCTAGATTTGAACTTAATTCTTCCTCAGAGTCTTCGATGAAACAGGACCCGGCAATTACCGCTACTTAAAGGGAACGTTTCTATTGACCGAAAAAAAACGAACTTTCCTTCCAGTAAAAGCACTCAGATCACAGATTGAAAGAATCCAGAGAAAATCGTTAAGAAAAGGAAAAAGAAGACACTGATTAACTCTTTGAATACAGGGTGTTTCAAAAATATCTGGCAGAAATGAAAGGGTAGGTCAGGCGTAAAAAACAAGTCATTTTCGGTACTGAAGGTTCTTTCCCAGTGAATTAAGAAAGGAATGCACCAGATGAAATGTACAACACAGATTGCATGGAATGCAAATTTACAATAGCACAACAACCCAGTTGCATGAATAACAACATCGCCAGTCGCATGAATAGCAACATTACAAGTCGCATGAATAACAACATCACAAGTCGCATGAATAACAACATTACAAGTCGCACGAATAACAACAACCCAGTCGCATGGATAACAACATTACAAGTCGCATGAATAACAACATTGCAAGTCCCATGAATCACAACATTGCAAGTCGCATGCAGCATTACACACACGGAAATAGCAAGGAGGATGCAGTATCAACAACAAACCTTTGGAATACTTCAAGTTTCAAAGGAATTGCCATCTGAGGCAACGCATGCTTCGCATGTTGTTATTGTGAATTTGTAATCCATTCAATCTGTGTTGTACATTTCATTTGATGTTTCCTTTTCTTTTACTTAATTCGCTAACAAAGAGTCTCCGGTGCGAATCCTCTTTGCATTTCCGATCCCATTTCTATTCGGAAAATGACTTGTTTCTGTATGATTGACCCACCCTTTCATTTTGGCCAGATATTTTTGAAATACCCTGTATATAAGGTTACCTGAAGCAAGATTTTAATTAGTTTAATTTCCTATCTTCAAGTTATACGAGCATTCAGGGTGACATGTCTCGAAATTTGAGACACGGCCAGATGACAAGAATATCTGAGTTGATATTATTATCTGAAGTGACTAGACGTCCTTGATCCTTGATTAGCCGACAGTTCCGATTTTCGACTGTTTGCCCAACATTGAAAAACTGCCTCGGATTCGTCCCAAATTTGAATTAAATATCATGGATTGTCCAGGATTTTATTTATAAGTAAGTATCTCAAATTCTGAAAAGAGATTAACCATAGAAAAGTTAGTTTTAAATAAAAGTAAAGTAAAAGTGAATTCGCCATCCTAATTTTCAATGTCCCAGATTTTTCTCTGACCAGAGAGAGATACCTATCCAGTTTTTGACTTTTTGTCCCAGAATGAAAAAATATCAGAAATTTGTATTAAATGGCCTTAATCGTGTTTTTTTACTGAATAGGGAAAAATTGGAAATTAAGTTTATTCAATTCCTACTATTAGTTCACACTCTCCCTATATATATTTATTTATATATCTTGTTCAAATTTTCAGTCGTTAATAAAATACTTTTTATTAATCCATTCAAGTTCAAATACATTTTTTAAAACTTGTAGCGGATGACACTTGATGTTAATACAGTTTTTTCAAATATTAATTCATTAATTAAATTTAATTAATTAATTTTAGTTTTATATGGGAGAAAGCATATGTCGCCTTGAGTCGTTTGGTTCGAATTTTTCTCAATAGATGGAGCTAGATTTGCCAGCTTCTAGACCTAATATCCTTTGTTTTCTGGTATGTTCACGAAGGCGTCATTTTTTCATGTATTTTTGTCAGAGGGTAATGTTGATTACTTTCTTTATTCTCTCTATTGGTAATGTTAAAAAAGACTTTATGAAGGTTTTCAATTCCTAATATTAGTTCACACTCTCCCTATATATATAAGATATTTAGCAGGATATAAATTTAGGAATAAATAAAGTCAGTGACGAAGCGTGTAGATAGCTGACCTAAGTTGGAATTGACTTTAAATTTTTTTTATTACTTGTTCATTGATAACTTCATGAAAACACGAGAAATTTCGACTTTGTATTTTCATATTGTAAAGTAGCCATTGAACTCTGCAAAAAGGTGTACTTTCTCTAAAATATTATCTTCGAAATTATAAAGACTCCCAAAAGTAGAAAAAGAAATTCTAAATGGCGGAATGGGAAGGATTTTCAGCGTAACGGCGAAAGAGTTAAGCTGAAACTAAACAGATGAAACCTATTTTTAAAGCACGTCAAAAAAGTTTAATAATGAAAGATCTCCCAGAAAATAGGCCAGTTGTCCATTATAAACTAAAGTAGCTAAATGGGTGGAAGAATTTGCTTCAATAAATAGTGGGACATTTTCTGAGCAAATAATGGTTCGGCAGGATTTCATAGTCACGCAACATTTTAGAAAATCGTTACAGTGTTTCAGCCTTAAATTAAGCGATGTAAATAGGCTGATCCACAATGCGTTTTCGAAACTTTCGGATAAATAGTTTTATGCATTCTTTCACAGTCACGAATTTAAAGATTTCTTACTTTTACCAAATGCGCCAAAGCAGACAATAACATGAGACTAAATGAAAAAGAAATCTTTGCAATATGTTTTAAAAAAAGATTGAGCAAAATGACCCTGAAATTTGAGCTAGTGTATGCAGTGCGAATTTGAGATAAAATCTTTAAATGAATACATAAACTGAAAAAAAATGATTAAAGTATTTGTAATTACTATTAACAGATAAGATGTTTAAAATCGCAAAACAATAGGGAAAGTATGCAATAATTTATTAAAATCCTTGCATTTTATCCAAATATTATTTATTCTATTGTTAAAGTATCTTCTTGTTAATTTAAATTGTTACTTGCCTCCATCCAAATAAAAATCATGCATTTTCCGTTGCTAATTGCTGATCACTCCTCTAAAATTTTTTTACTGTTTTGTTACAAAAACATTTTACGAAGTATTCAAACCAAAGTTCAATTTCGAAGAAGTAAGAATGTCATTTGGCTACTAACTTAGCGACGTTCTGAGTTTTTAGGGCAAAA
>BGPR01037616.1:4108-15066 GCA_013235015.1 Araneus ventricosus | reverse complement strand
AGAATTATTTCAGAAGTAGACTGACAGATGAGCATTTAGCCTCGTTCCTTAGAATCAGTACATCTCACTTCGAACCTCAATATAAGGAACTTTTAAAAATGAAATCGCAATTTCATTCATCTCATTAACATATTTAAATTGTAATACTTGTATATTGTTTTTAAAATTTTAGAAAAATGTATCTTGGCCCGCCAAACTTTTTTTTTCGATTTTTGGCCCGCGACCGAAAAAGTTTGCCCATCCCTGCCTTAATCAGTGCAAGGGTCCACCTCGAGTATGCGTATGATAAGTCAATGTATAAATAAACGGATTCTCATTTCACAGCGTGCATGGCAGATGATGATGGAATTGCCAGGTTGTGCTTTCGCGAAAGAATATACATCACAGGTGACGGTGCGAACTAGCTGCTTGAGGCCTGTTTTGATTGCTTATTTTGCAGGAGGCATAGAGCCCATTTTACCATTCATGATGGCCGGTCATTCATATTTGTGCGTATGCTCATACAGGATGCGGTGATAATTTAGTTTACGAAGACCATACGCAAAAAGGCAGATGTGTCTTTCAATATTTCTGTGTGCTGTCTTGGTTATGAGAAATGATGAGAAAGATTTGAAAGAGACGTTTGGGTCTCCTTTGGCCTTTGAGCACAACTTTGAATGCTAAAACAAAGGAATTTCCTCGCCTCCTGTCCGTATCTCGTTTCCTGTGCTACTCGCTTTCCTACATATTTGTGAATAAACCTTCATTCTCCATAACAAAGAATTAAAAAATTCTCGAATCGTCAAAGAATTAAATTTTAAGTATACATCTGTTTACCTCTAAGAAATTCGCTTGTTGACAAAAGTATACGACAGAATGTTTAAGAAAATGACGGTTTTTAATTCAATAGTACATTTATCGTACATTTTATTAAACAATCTAAAGCAATTCCAGTATATTTAATTTAGATTATATCCTAATATTTATGGATTTCCTACAAGTATGTTTCCAGGTTTAAACTCCCGAATTCTGTTGGACAGATTGATTTTCAGGGAATTATTTGCTTAATTTAAAGTTGGATTTAGCAGAATTTGCGAATTTATTTTCAGTGATATTTTTACAGTTGATTTGAATTTATAATGAAATCAAAATTAAAAATAACAGAATGGGAACAATCAAACAATCATTACATTTAAATAACTTTGAGGTAATTTCAAATCCTCTAGTATTTTCAAGATCTTATTCAGCTAAGTAACTCATCCAGTCAGGAAACTAAAGATTTCTGCTACAGTTTAGGAGTTGTAAGATTTTATTTTGTAGATTATTAGAGCATATTCAGTCTAGGACTATCATCCTAAGGCCTTCAACCAGTGACATTATTGAAATGAATAAATAAACGTATTAAGAAATATACATTAAGATCAGTTAAAAATATATGAAATAAAGTAATTGAAGAACAAATTATTACATGGCTCATTTTCAAAAATTTCAGTTTCTCATATGGTTTCAAAATAGACTTGCATTTTTTGCCCCATCTTGCACAGGACTTCAAAAGGCTTTTGGTATATGTGATCAAAATATTTTGATAAAATCTTTCACTAAACGCAACGAGTTCATGCTTAAATTACGTTCGAATTAATATTTCTATTGGCTCTCACTTCTAAAAAATTAAATTGGAATCCAACAATAATAAATCTTGCTGATTCGAGTACCAGTGCGATAAGAGCCTTGCCCAGAAACTTTCTTTGTTCAAAATTATACTGCCTAGCTTGTTTTACCTTTTGTAATGTTCCACGGAATGTACTCGTGCATTCTTCTCTGTCACCTAAATAAAATTGTGCTATTTACATATAAAAAGCAGCGTGGACTCCTCTTCCTTTGTTCTCCATAGTACCAGTGCGATCCCAGATAGCAATTTTAGTTTGCAGCAAGCTTCCACAAATTTGACATGCCAAGAGTGCAAACTTGAAACAAGTTAACGCAAGCTTCGAAGTCACCATGGGACGAATTTGCAGAAAGCTTGCCGCGTCAAAATCATTGCAAATTATAACAAAAAACAGAGTACGAACACAATCTCGGAATAGAACTCGCGATCTACCGCTTGGTATCCTGACGTCTAAACCACTCAGCCAGCTCGACTACGAGAGGAGAAGATAGATTTCGCTAATACATCGTTCGATTCGATTCGTATATGATTTATTTTAAACTGTTTTCTTGATTTCATTAATTTTTTGAGTTGAGAATATGATTTGAAGTCAAAGAGAGAGCGATATTCGCTAATAACTACGTTTTGCTAGTAGAATAAATTATGAAATTAGAGTTCAAAAGTAATTACTTTAAAATGGGACAAAATGTATAAGTTTATTTTTCAACAAACATTGACTGTTTTTTCGGTTTAATTTTGTTTATAAACGTTAAAATTTCAACATTCAGAAAAAGGCAATATAGTTTTCTTTAAAGTGCGAGTGCTATATTCAGTAAAAAGATGGAAAATGTTTCAAAAATTTTTTTTTATAAAAATATTTTTTTACAAATTATGATTGATTTATTGAATTAAGAAAAAGAAGGACGGTCTAGGGGATGCTATTAAAAATCGGATGTTTTTTAAAACAGAGACAAAGATAATTATCTCTTTGTGCTGTCTTTGCATGAAGCTTGTTTTGCAAATTTGCTGCAAGTTTGATTTGCAAGGGAGGTGGCGCTATTTGTCACAGCGAACTTGTGGCAAACGCGTTTTGCAAGCGAGGGTGGCGCTAGTTGTCACGGCGAACTTGCTACAAGTTCGCTTCAAGTTTGACGCGTCAAATTTTCTATGACAAGGTAATATCAAGTCAAAATCAAACTTGCGGCAAACTTACGAGCTATCTGGGATACGAGCTTCGCCCAGAAACTTTCTTTGAACAAAATTGTACTGCCTAGCTCGTTTTACCTTTTATAATAGTCCACGGAATGTACTTGTGCATTCTTCTCTGTCGCCTAAATAAAACTGTGCTATTTACGGATAAAATTCTATGTGGACTCCTATTCCTTGGGTTTTCATAGAATCACTTTACTACTAGCCTCTGTCGCCTTGGCTGGTTGGCGGCCAGAACCCACTTTGCTCAGCACTGTCTCTGCCACCTCGCTGTTTCGAGGCTTTCAGCCAATAATTTTTCAGTTTTAAATACGGCATGAAGATCAGTGGAACAGGCCATAAAACCACAGTAGATTTCATATTCTTTGTAGACAACAGTTTCCTTTAAAGTTGTAAAATGTTTCAATAAACCTCATCTAGTTGTAATGTTTTGTATACGAACTTCTGCATGAAAGTCTTTAGATCCATAAATGCTAAATAATATAGCCCTAAATAAATAGTTTCCATCACCTACAATAGGTATTTTACAATATTTTGGACACGCCATTGTGATGGAACAGTTGGGATCTATATATTTAAAATAATATTGTAAAACCTCGGACATTTCGCCAGACCCAACCACTCGACGGATTGCGATAATTTTTATTTCATATGAAAGCTTATGACGTCTACATATGTCATCAAGGGTCGTCTGCCCCTCATCCCTCTCCATTTTCGAACGAAATCGAAAAAAACATTTCTCCACTATGCAATCTCCATATGTTTTTTCGATTTCTTTCCAAAATGGAGAGTGGTAGGGGCAGGAGACCTTTGATGATGACATATTTAGACGTCATAAGTTTTCATTTGAAATAAAAATTGTCGAAATCCGTCGGGTGGTTGTGGCTGGCGAATTGTCTAAAGGTTCCCCCCACAGAGAATGAATAGTGGAGAAGTGTTTTTTCGATTTCGTTCGAAATTGGGGGTGGGGCAGACGACCATTGATGGCATATCTAGACATAATAAGCTTTAATATGAAATGAAAAGTATTTAAATCCGTCGAGTGGTTGGGTCTGACGAACTGTCTGAAGGTTTTACCATATTATTTTAAATATATAGATAACACCATAGAAAATTATTTAATTGTAATGAATGTATCTCGACAAATGTTATTTTATCAGTTGATAAGAGCTATGATTTTTTAACCAAAATGAACTAATGCGAACGATAAAAAAAAGTAATAATGTATTTTATTTATTTAAGACTCACAGCTGCGCGGCCTACCCTAAAGGGCGTAAGGCTGAAAATAGGCCAACGGAGGAATAAAAAAAATCACAATAAATGGCACTAATAACACTTAAAAAATCCCGTAAGATATTAAAACATTAAGAATATTAAGACACTAGAATATTAAAACAAACAATTAAAACATAAATGTCTCCAAACTATCAAAAGGGAATCACACGAAGGAAAACATACGCACAACACAAGACCCGCGCACGTAGAACAGAGAGATCCATACCTCAAAGCACCTATCAGATCTGGTAGTTAAATGGTAAAATTCTTAAAATATTAAAGTCACTTGTAAAAACTAAAATTCCAATACTAAAATTGACAAATTAAAAGCGCAAGGTACAACTTCTCACGAGGAGTGTCCAGTCATAATGAAACAAGTAATATAAAAATAAATTTTTTAAAGTCAATTCCTACTTAGGTCAACAAAGAAAAATTTTATTTTAGAAATTTTTTCTCCCATATAAAACTAAAACTAATTAATTAAATTTAATTAATGAATTAATATTTGAAAAACTGTATTAACATCAAGTTTCATCCACTACAAATTTTAAAAAATGTATTTTAACTTGAGTGGATGAATAAAAAGTATTTTATTAACGATTGAATCTTGAAAATTCTCTTTGTCGCCAAAGTCGCCAACTTTACAGCCAAGGTCGCCAAATTTATCGCCAAGTTGCCAACTTTGTCGTCAAGTCTAGCATCTTATCTAATTAATTAATTAATTAAATTTAATTAATGAAAACTGTGTTAACATCAAGTGTCATCCACTACAAGTTTAAAAAAATGTATTTAAACTCGAGTGGATGAATAAAAAGTATTTTATTAACGATTGAATCTTAAAAATTCCCTTTGTCGCCAAAGTCGCCAAATTTTCCGCCAAGGTCGCCAAATTTATCGCCAAGTCGCCAAGTTTGTCGCCAAGTCTAGCATCTTATCTAATTAATTAATTAATTAATTTAATTTAATTAATGAAAACTGTATTAACATCAAGTGTCATCCACTACAAGTTTTAAAAAATGTATTTGAACTTGAGTAGATGAATAAAAAGTATTTTATTAACGATTGAAAATTTGAACAAGATATATAAATATATATAGGGAGAGTGTGAACTAATAGTAGGAATTGAAAAATAGGCAACAGCAATCCTTGTAAAAAAAGTAGACTAAAATATGTAAAATATTTTTAACGGAATAATGTATTTATTACAGTGGCATCAACCACAATGCAATGAGATTTTAGGAAAAGGAAGAGAGTCTTACTTTTGATGGGGAGAAATTTAAAGATGGCCTTGAACCCCTCGTACTCTATGCTGTCGTCGGACGAGAACTTGAGCCACAGGAACTGATCCTTGGAGGTGAGCATTGGTGGGAACTCGTGGCCGCAGAACTTCTTGATGAGGGGGCTGTATCCGTGGGGTCCATTTCTGATCTCCAGCCAGTCGTACTCGCAGGTGGGGGACTCCTCCAGGTGGAACACCTCCCGGAAATCCAGCTGAATCACGTGGCCGTGTGGAGCTGAAAACGAGAAAGTGCAGTTTAAAATGCGTTGATTCTAATCCCACTTAGTCTAGTATTATCTAACTAAGTCCATGAGTCAAGGACTAATGAAAAGGGGAATGTTCGCGCCAACTACTAGTTTGGCTCCTTTCATAACTTATAGCAACCCTTTGACACCGCCAGCCGCCATATTGCATCTCTGTCAGAGTCAGTTGAAGTTGTTTGGTTTTCATGTATGCATGTGGTATGAGCATCGCAGCTCGCCCATGTATTATCACATCATGTTTCATATCTACTCTATCACATGAGTAACGCATGGATGATGTGTAACATCAGTTTCTACGTATTCAACGAGAAACGCATTTAGTTCATGTGTGACATCGCAGTCACCATGTTCAATTGTAGCTTTTGCATGAGCATACTCAACTTGCCAACAGGCAGCGTCTACCAAAATCAAATCTGTATATATTGGAACATCCTGTATATATTTTAAATAAACTATATATTTAAATAATCAATACAGTCCTCTCAATTCGACGAATAAAACGCAAACAGGGAAGTTTGGCTTTTTTCATTGTTCAAAGCGACCGGAGCAACTTGGTAGCGGTATGACTTAGCTCCTATATATGAGGATATATTGCCATCCTGGAAGATTTTCGGGGGCCCAGATTTGTGTTTCGTGTGAAAGAAGATCAGGAAAACTTCCATCATCCAATTCGACTACAAAGTTTGGTTTAGTTTTGTAGCAATAACTTTGTTTTAGAGCAACCCGAAGACTATTTTGGACAGGCCTGCTATTAGACCGACCGAAGAGAGCAATCAGTCACTAAATAAATCGGTGTGAAGGAATTTCAATAATGCTGGTTAAGAATACAACCAGAGGTCAGAACCCACAACCTACTTCTTTTTATCCATGTTCCCCAACTATGTCATGCCTTAACCCAGAAGCACGTAGACTTATCTCATTTTAACCCTCCAGTTGGCAGGCATTCAGATTGCTATGTTTAACGAAATCGTCAGGTCAAAAGAGCAACGTTTCCCTCAAAAGTGCCAGGGTTTGTGCAAAAGATTGCCTTCCCCTTCTGTGGTCATTTTCGCGCCGTAGGAGGGCTATTATACCCGTCATCGGTTGACAGTGACAGATAATTTCTGTTGCTTTATCTCCTCGATCTTTGTGAGAGGATCCTTTTTGAGATCACCCTTCTTTGAGTATTCTCAGAAAAGTTGGGAATGTCTTACAATTTGCAAATGCAAAAAGTCGGAGTTTGAATCGGTGAATGTTTTTAGATTAAAACGCTATATAAAACTCACTTCAAAAGAATAAATTTTTAATAATTTTTTATATGAGTCTTATCGTTACAAATTAAATATGTACGTATCCTTGTTAACTTCTCACCACATATTTACCAAAATATTTTTATTTCGAAGACCTATGAAATTATTTCTCGAAATTAGGTACGAAATATTTAATTCTTGAAACAAAAGCAAATATATATTGTTCATTCAGCGCATTGCAAATGTATTGTAGTACTTAAAAGTAAGTGTTTAAAACAATAAGTAAAATTAATAATACTAAGATATAATTTTGTTTCTTCAACATTTAGAAAACAATTATGTAAATAGAGAACCTCATACGACATTTCGGATTTCGAGATAAAGATTTCTGGTGTGCATGTGATTACGATTTTTTTTTGTTAAATTTTCATAACTTAGTATTTGTAACCAAGGGTGAATCTAAAATCGTTAAGGGTGGCTATTGTGGAAAAAAAATTCCGTGTTTTGAAATCTTAAAATGATAGATGCTCTTAGATTATGCAATTTTTTTATAATTTTTCTATGGGATAAATTTACTTGCTGAGTTGTCACTAAATTAATTTCATCTCTTCTTTTGTTTGTGTTCATAAACATAAAGAAGTAACTTATTTGATTTCATAATTCCGAAAAAAGCCCAAGTAAGAATCTTATGTAAAGCTCAACAACCTTAAAATTCTCAATTATAATAAATTATTACGTTAAGAAAATATACGATTTTATATAATCAATGTTAATCTTCTCAGAATGAAACAGTTCAACAAGTTGATTACATACATTTTCTCCATTATCCTTTTAAAATACACTAATAAATGAAAACAAAGAAAAAGTTTTCATTAAAAGGTATAAACGTATTCATATAAGTAAATCTTGTATATACGTATAGTATTTTATATTCAAAAAT
Organism: Araneus ventricosus; assembly: GCA_013235015.1. Taxonomy (NCBI): domain Eukaryota; kingdom Metazoa; phylum Arthropoda; class Arachnida; order Araneae; family Araneidae; genus Araneus; species Araneus ventricosus. The sequence continues at coordinate 7,247 of BGPR01037616.1, read as the reverse complement.
TAAGTTTCAAAAGCAATTTGAATTCGAATGTTCCCTCTAAATTAAAGCAATCCATAAAAGATAAAATTGTCAACTTTTTAATTTTTTTATTTTATATTCCTTTTATTTGTTTTTAAAATTAAAAACATTTCTTTAGTTAGAAAATTTTAAAATCCTATATTAGGCTAATAAAAATACATATATGTGTATATTCAAGGTTTATAAAAGTTCAATTTTAGGCCCGTTAATTGACACTCATTTTGGATTCTCTAAATCTAAAAATTAAAAACTCAGAATGATCCGCGAATTTTACTCAGGAGACCTCTGGCAATGATTTTACGCTGCTAAACGCAATACGAGTTGAAGGACTAGAAAAAACATAAATTTGAATTAAAAAGAAAAATAAATAAAAGAAACAGAAAAAGTAAACAATAATAATAATGATAACAATACATCTTTTTGCGCGCTCAACGCAGCAGCAGTATGTGATTGCATCAACAATATTTTCCTAAAGATAACCCAACAAAAACTATAGTATTAAATAGCAAAGAATCTCTAATAATTGAAACACTTAATAAAAATTAGAAATTAATCAAAATGGAAAAGAACTAGGATAGTGCACTCTTCGGAGACCACACGCCATTAGTAGCTCTAAATTGGACAAATTTTCTGTAGAAAGGAATGACAAAAGTCAAAATTTAATCCTTTCTGTGGTCTGAATTTGTCCAGCAACCAGAAAAGACTAGATCTATTCAAACTGACCCTCCCCTGACCACAGACAATCCCTCTCATTATATCGCCGCGTGACACCTGAAGGGAAAAACCGGTAGAAGGAAAGTCTCGGGTCTGACACTTATAAGGGCTTTTCTTCTCCAAGGCAGTCTCTCGTCTGACACTTATCAGGACTTTTCTTCTCCGAGGCAGTCTCGGGTCTGACACTTATAAGGACTTTTCTTCTCCGAGACAGTCTCGGGTCTGCCGCTATGGGAGGAAAAAATTTCGCGCAGATTTCTAGGGCCTGACCTCAGGAGGGCTAAAATGTATTATAATAGTACTGTCCTATCGCCTGTAGAAAAACCTTGAGCGGAGTTGCATCAAGTAGACGAATCCGAGAAAGGAGAGATACGGACGTAAATTCAACCGCGACATTTGGCAAACTAAGCGCATTTCCGTTAGGCGGGAAATTCGTTTTCGAACAAAGTACAAAGAGAAATGAGATTTACACCGGTTCTATCTACGCCAAATGAAATAAAGCCCTTTCCTTCACCCCCAAAATGCAATTCAATATCCTGTTTCCATAACAACCGTCATCGGCGTGTCTAGTGTCTAGGGCTTTTCTCGTGGCGGCAGGACAGTAGTGACATTTTGAGGTTTCCAACAAATTAAAAGAACGCAAATTTGTGAAATGAATTTCAGTTTGTTCTCCAGAGTTCCTAGTATTGATGCAGGTACAGAGAGTAGTTCAAAAGTGAAGATATTAGAAAATCGTAGGTAAAATGATAAATTTTTACTAACTTTGGAATTCTGAATGTTACCTTATTACGTAAATTAGGTTTTAAGTTAAACTTTATATAAAGTTGATCGTTTCTAGTTGTTTCAGTTAACCATTCTCTGTCTTCCTGTAGATTATGGCCTTGTCAACTATTGTTACCAGAATGAATATGATTTGATAGGGTTAAAATGTATTGTAATAGTAGTGACATTCTGATATTTCCAAAAATTTAAAAGAACGCAAATTTGTGAAATGAATTTTAGTTTGTTCTCCTGAGTTTCTAGTATTGGTGGAAGTATGAGGAATAGTTCAAAAATGAAGATATTATTAGAAAATCGCAGGTCAAATGATAAATTTCTACTATCTTTGGAATTCTGAATGTTACTTTATTGCAGAGATTAGGTTTTAAGTTGAAATTTATATAAAGTTAATCGTTTGGCATTGTCAACTATTGTCACCAGTATGAATATGATTTGATGACTTATCTTAATGAAAGATTTTTTTTATCAAGAACACTTAAGAATGGTATCATGCCATTTGCATTAGATAACTAATGAAATGCGAATCCAAATAAGGATAATTACCATAATCAATTAAAGAGAGAAATTTTCCGTTTGTAAACAGAGATTGGTGGGTATAAAATGAATTAATTATAAGTTCAGTGCGTTTGTAGTAATCGCCATCTTTTCATCAATGATCAAGAACTAAATTGAATGGACAAGAAGGTTATGAAGAAAGAATAAAATGTATAGTCAAGAATTTAAACAGTATGGATGTTCCATCGGATCTTTTTGATACAACAGACTTATTATGTCGTAATTTTAATATTACAGATTTCTACAGAGTTGTGAAATGCAAAGTTGTTGCCTGATAGTGGAAGAGAAACGAGCAGGAACAACATTTAAAATATTCTGATTGAGATTACATTTTATTGCCATGAACCAAGAGCATACATATTTATGAAAATCTTTCTATGTTTAAAATTTCATGCAGGATAATTAAACAGAGTAACGCTATTTACATGTAACTAACTACCATTTTATGAATTTCGGGTTTACTATTGTAAATTATAAATAAGAGTATGCATGTTAGAATGAAATAAGTAATCTTCGAACAGTCGAATTCTTCCATGATGGATTTGTGCAAATAATTATATATGAAAATGCATATTTTTGAGATGGTTCCCAATTGTTTAATGGATTCCCATTATCTACTGTTTCTAAGAACACTAAATGGTATTCTTTTACCTGAAGGAAGAACTGCAGAAATTATTATTTTTCCTGTTATCACGTTTTGTACACAATTCCCAATTGTTCAATGAATTCCCATTATCTACTGTTTCTAAGAACAGTAAAACGAATTCTTTTACATGAAGGAAGGCAGAAATTATTATTTTTTTCTGTTATCAACGTTTCGTACACAATTCCAGTCTAAGAAAGCAATCGTAATGCATTATTTTTGATCAAGAATGATCATCAAAGGCATTGAAATGAAATTTTCCTCTGCAAATTGTCAATCTATGAACCAATAAAGAGTCACAACAAAATTACTTACTACCTCCCATACAGATTAACGCTATAGAGAAGTAACTACCATTTTATGAATTTAGGGTTTACTATTTTAAATTTTAAATAAGAGTGTGCATGTTAGAATGAAATAAGTAATCTT
>BGPR01037615.1:0-15066 GCA_013235015.1 Araneus ventricosus | reverse complement strand
TTCTTTGTGATGCAAAATGACGTTAATATTACAACATTCAAATTTATTAACCATATTATCAGATACTCAATTGCACATATATAGCTTTAATTTGTTAAAATTATTACGCACTTTAAAGTAATGGCTAACTGGTTCATTTAGTATTTTCATTTTGTTTTGTCTTTTCTTTGAGCATTTAATAATTTCTGTTAGATGGTTCATTGCGTAAATTAGAAATGAAACACTTGAAGTGAATGCCGTAGCATCTATATTCAATAGGCTTTAGAGGACAATGCCTGATATGAAACATATTTAATATCTTGATTATTAATACCACTACTTACATCGGATATACCTGACAAATGTCAACTTTCCCTGTTCAATATTCACAGGACTTCGCAAGTCACACACACTTTTCTTTGGCGGTTATCTCTGCAGCGCCCAGTCTGAAAGACCGCCGCGCCGTCCAAAAAGTGACGCCCAGACTTCCGTTAAATTTTTTTTCTTCTTCCCGAGGAGTCTCAAACGGAGAAATCTTGATTCTCCAAGGGTAAACCTATTCCAACTAAGTATGTCGCAGAGAAAATGTTACAGACTGAATGGAAGTTACAAGGGTCGTCATAGCCAGTTGCGATCAAGAAAGTAGATAATTTCATTCTATTTACAATTTCAGGTACTCAAAAAATACTGATGTTTAACCTCAAAAAATACTGTTCCAACATGATATGCACTGTGTCATCAATGGAAAAACATTTTGTGTTCTGGGTGAACACGAAAACAATCCGTGCTCTGGTTTTCACTTTTTTCTTCGTCTCTGCTAGGCGCCGCCATTTTCCGCGCTAAAAATGCCGTTCCAACTCCATTTTAAGTTTTAAGTTTTTACCGTTAAGATAATGTTTGTGTGAAAAAAGTAGGTGTTGCCATTTGAAAATTTCGAAATTTTGTGTATGTAACCGTAACTGTGAGAATTAGAATATTGTTTATCACATAATTCTTGAGCGTACCATATAATACCTGAAGTCAAAATTTTATTCCTTTTACTCAAATGGTATTGATTTATTTATTGCCCACACCGACCCACTCCCCCAAAGGGTATGGAGCGTTTTAACGGTCGGCGGGGAAGAGTACAAAGAAAAAGTGATAAATTGTACAAACATTCATCAGATACAATCGGTATAAACATAGCAAATACGATAAAACACATAATACAAAATTTAATAAAATAACAAATAAAAATAAATAATAAAATATAATAAATACAATAAAATAACAAATATAGATTAAAAATACAATCCTAAAAAACAATAATACATATAATAGCTTAAAATAGACTTATATTCATACAATGTGAAATACATTCACAACAAATGCGGACTATTCGTGTGGGGGAGCCACCTCAACAACACCCTCAAATGGCATGTTCACTAGGGGCTCATAAATCGGTACGTATTCATATATTTATACAACACGGTTGTTGACTTCATTTTCTTTTGTGTGTGCTTAGCGCCGGCATTTTTCGCGCTAAATATACCGTTCCAACTCTATTTTAAGGTTTTTTTTTTAACGTAGGCCTACGTTCCTCCCATTGGGGTCTGAGGAAGGAATTTGATTCACACGCCAAAACGCCACGGAAAAACGTTGTATGGGAGATCCTCTATAGCTCTGTAACTCCATATGTTAAAAACATAACTAATGTCTTATTTTAGAGATAAAGGGTAACAACAGAAGTTATAAATCTGAAAATCGGAAAATAGTCAAGCAAGTAAAGTAGTCCTAGCCTTCAATATCAGCGGCTGTTTGAAAAAGACAGCCTCCCGTCATTTCTTATTATGAGCATCACGTTTCTGTGAAAAAAGTAAGTGTGGCCATTAGAAAAGAAATTCGAAATTTTGTCACTGTGAACGTAACTGTTAGAGCTGGAATATTGTTTTTCACATCATTCTTGAGCGCATACCGTATAATACCTGCTTTCAAAATTTTATTCCGTTCCTTCGAACGGTGTGCTCGCTAGGGGGTCATATATCTGCAAAGTTTTATTTTATAATCGCCCTGTATATGTTTCATAATAAAATGAATAATGAATATTCGTGAATTTTTTTAAACGCAGAAAATTAAAAAAGTATTGCACAGATCTACTTATTGCCAAGATGTAGATATGAATTTGTATTGGATTAAATTTTCTTGCTCATAAATAACACTTAAAATTTCGACACTAGATCCTCGAAGCACATTTCAAGAATCTCAAAATGCCTAAGGGAAGTACTGGAAAAATACATTTATTTTATTTTTATATCACACATACATATACTTAATGTTGATTAGAAATACCACATATTCAATAGAAAGCCTTAATTTCGCACATTGCGGTAAATGCCAATGAACTTCGTGAAATGTTCTCCATTGCCTTAAATCATGCACACTAGTTTCCTATTACAAAGGAGAGTAGTTCTAAGAATAACTACGAAAGCAATCACTAAAGGATTTTTAAGCCTTCCGAACTTGAAAGAACTAATTTTGGATCAAATTCTTCGAGTCTCAGTTGGAGATCTTCACCAACCTATTTAGCACTAAAGAATCTCGTCTAATAAACCCTTTTCCTGAGCTCTTTTAGAATAAACTTTTCACAGCTTGGAGCAACCCAGAATTTCAAAGGTGATTATCGCGCTGCATCACTTGAGTCATTAGCAGGGTCGGTTTACTATGCAAGCTTCACTTATTAAACTCATCAGGCATTCAAATTGTAGTCTGAAGTGGCAGGACTTGGGCACGCGTACGCAGTGAGAGTCGTTGCTGTGATTGCGACTGAAGAGTTGCGGACCGGATAAATTAGAACATGAATGTCGGAAAACTCGATTCTTAACATAGTTTAACAACGCTTTTGACATTGAATTTTCCTTGAATCAGGATAGGAATCAAAATGCTTTTAAAATTCTTGTCAGGAACATAAGTGGTGAGAGGAAACGGATTTTACCATTGAATATGTACAAATTAAAGCACGGTTTTAGTTGTAAAGTAACTGCAAAATATATGTCGAATAAGCGAGAATAGTTATAAATATTAATTATAAAGAAGATTTTTAGGGAAGATTTTTGTTGAATTCACTGATTATTTTTTCAGGTTGCCACATGATTAAGAAGTACCTATTTGAGTAATTTCCTTTTTTGCATTCAAACAGTAACCCTAAAGATTAAAAAAATGCATTTTAAAATCTTTTTTCTTTTATCATGTACAAGAATTGCATTGCTTCGGGAATTTGATTAATGATGCCTGTTTTAACAAAAATAACACTGGTTTACTAATTTAAACGTTTTGTTTGATTCAGAAGGAATTATGCCAATTCCTAATAATTTTGACGCGCTGAGATAGAAAATAACAGTGAAAACCTTGAATTAACTCAAGTTTACTAGATATACTAACTATTATTAAAATAAAGCTACAAACATATTTAGGATATAATATAGGCTACTTGAATCCAGGAACTGTCAAGATATTCTTCTAATTATGAAAAACACAATATCACAATATAAACTGAATATTAGTTGCATGCACAATGTTTCTTTACTGCCCTCTTTTTATCAATTTATAGGTGTTTCACGCGTGACATTCCAAGTTTGATAGCATCAACATACTCCATTTCGCTTGGTAGGCCTCTTTCCATATTAGAGATATAATGATGGAAGAGTTCGCCATGATAATTGCTTATAGAATTGCAGTTGTCAGGGAAAAATTCAATAAAAAATGTGTGTTTAAAGACCAAATTTAATTTAGAACGTCTTTTCTTTTAACCATTAACCAGAGTGGGAGCCAATTCTTTATCCTGATAGACAAGCTTATGATAATAGTTATTATTATTATTTTTTAACACCCACCCCGAACCAACCTACCCGGAGAAGTGTAAGGCCTTTCCCTGGCCGGTTACAATTATAACACAGTTTGTAGGGGGTTCTTACAAGAGGATGATATTTCGCTTTTTCGAAGCAAACATGAATTCTCCACAAAGGCAGCAAAAATTTCCAACATTATTCGCACACTTTCGAGGTATTGTGTTTTAAATACTCTCTTAAACTTGGGAAAACAATATGACTAAATCTTCCACATGTGTCTACATGTATCGTCTGTATAGACATGTATGTGTCCACATTCATGTTTATAATGACGAGTTCCACAAAGCGAACTGACACGACTAGTGCAGAATGATGTTATCTCTGATCCTTTGATTGGTATTGAAATCAGGTGGTTGCTGTCCGAAAAAAAATAATGGTAGGCGTATACCTTGACTGACATAACGACTCATGAATACGAGCAGAAAGAAAAACAAATTAAGTAGTATATATATCATAAATGTATAAAACAATAAAGTAAAATAAAAAACTTAGAATAATTTGTATTATATTAGGATAGAGAGCATTTAATTTTGAAATTTTAAAAACTTGAGTCAAATTGCAATTTGTATCGCTAGATTCTTATTCAGCTCCTTAAAATTACTAATTTTCGGCTATTTTGTTTTTTGAAGCTTTTGGCTGTAGACCAGTGCAATTAGACGGTGCCTTAACATAAATTTTAATTTGTGCATTCAAATGTCCGCTATTAATGGTCTCGTTTTTATATCATTGAAGTTGGCTCTTAATGGCGACTAAAAGAAGACAAACAGAGATAATGGAATGAACATGCCATTCAAACTAGACAAATGCAGAGCCAGCTGACGGCGGAAGCCGGATTTTTGTCTCTCATCCAAGTCTTATCCGGAAATCGAATACAAGCGCTATTGATATGGTAAAGCCTTGTGAATACTATCTTATCCCTTTGTAGGAGGGGCTAGCTTAATTTAGGAGGGGCGGCGTATAGAGTACGCCAGGTCGTTTTTTCCACCCTCTGCTTCACATTTTCACCCATTTTTCTTTTCTTTACCATTCTTTCTTTTCTTAGTTTATTACATTAATCTGTTAAGGAATCATAATAGAGGAAAAAATGACAGATAATATAGAAAAAGAAGAAAATTTGTTCGGCATACGGTGAATAAATGAGCATCTTCTACGAAAGGGCTCCAATCTTCCGTCGATCATGAGTTGGTAACCAGATATATAAAATTCTTGATAGTTTTCATTGAAAGAGTCGAAAAAATACTATCACTCTAGTTAAATTATCAGTTTTTCTGAGTGTGTCCGTTCGTGTCTTTGCCACCGAATCTAATGGCAGCACATAGGCTTCTAGCGTACAGAGTAAACCGACGTGACACGAACAGAAAAAAATGCTTAGATTGGAAGACAGAAGTCCGACTGAACGAATCGGTTAGACGTATGGTACTCGAGGGATGTTCCTATTAGGTTAGAGAGAAAGAGAAGACTTAGGGAGGAACAGTCGAAAGTTCACAGCAATAATTAACTTACTGGTTTACTCTGCACTCCAGCCTCTCCAACTAAGGGTTAATGGCGACTGAACGAAGGCAAACAAAGATAGTCAAAAACAACATGCCCTTCAAACAAAACGGACAGCTGACGGCGGAAGCCAGATTTTGTCTCACATCCAATCCTTATACGGAAATCGAATACAAACGCACTTGATATGGTAAAGCCATGTGAAAACTATCCTAACAAAAGGCATATGGTTATTAACGTAGGACTACGTTTCTCCCATTGGGGACTCAGGAAGGAATTTTATTCACACGCCAAAACGCCACAAAAAACGTTGTATGAGAGATTCTCTATATCTCGGTAACTACCTATGTTAAAAACATAACTAATGTCTTATTTTAGAGATAAAGGGTAACAACAGAAGTTACAAAAATTATTAAATTACGTATGTTACTTTTCATTTCATCGACCGATCCTACACAGAATTGTAACATATCCACGAGCGAGTGAAGAATTCAAAACAAAAGAATTGACATTGTAATATATTTTATTAAGAAATAAAACAATTTTCATTGTAACCAATATTCGCCAATTACATTTGTATTTCAGAGAAACAAAAGAGAATTGAGAGTAACTTCGAGAAACAAAAGAGAATTGAGAGTAACTTCGAGGAACAAAAGAATATCGTTAGTAACAAAGAGAAACCGAGACACAAAAGACGGATAAAGTCACGCGAGTAAAGTAGTTATATGCCTTTAACATCAGCGGCTGTTTGAAAAAAACAGCCTCCCGTCATTTTATTATTGTTTCTGTTCATATTAATAAAAAATGAAAATGTGATTGTTACCAAATTTCTATTAATCATCGTTTTCTTCATTCAATAGGGGTGGTGGCCTTCTAGCAGAGTTTGAGCTTCAAGAAGAATTGCGGGTTCGACACTGGATTTCAGGGTCAAACGTCTTCCCTCGTTTTCGATGTGTAAGTTCGGCATGAGAGGTACCGGATACGACGTCGTTCTCATCACTTGATTAAGCTTTTATGTTGCGGAGTCCGGCCCAGAACAGTCATCTTATAACTTCACAGTGAGTCTAATCTAACTAAACTAGATTGTTAAGCAAATATTAATTATGTTACGTAAGTTGTTATTAAATTCTTTATTGTATCTCGCATATTTTATACATTATATTTTGATATAAGGGAAGATCTTAAGATTTCATTGTTATGTGACACAGAATTTTGACAATTTTATAACGTATAATCATTTCTAGAGAACCTAAAAGGTATCTAAGTTCTTTATTTAAGGCAGCACCTATTCCAAGTCCTTCTGAGGTACGTTGACAGATTTTAGTCAATGAAGGTTTTGATAAAAGAGCTGATAGGAAGCAGATTTCGGCATTAAGTTGACAAAATCCAAATCATGGTTGTTTCAATAAAATTTGCTTAATCTTATAGAATCAACGTGAAATAATTATCTAATATTGATTCCTAAACGAACGGAATTTTTAACTAATCATATGGATCAAATGGCACCGTTCTAATCACTTATAAATCTTCACTTTTGGAAGTATATTTTTTAAACAATAGCGCAATAATATAATTTTTTTATATTTTAAAAAAACTCTAATATTATCAAATACATTTAAAAATCAGATCCATGGCATCAGAAAATAAATATACCGTTTGTTGGCTTTTTGATTGACATTCATAATACTTCTTCTAAGACTAAACAAACATTTATTAGAACTCTAAAACACAACTGTTACACTTCGTATCTGCGTACATCGTAACTTCGTTCATCCGTACTCGTACTCATCTCTTATTTTAAATCAAATTCAAAGTAGGTCAACATCTGACTGTTGCCGCTTATCTGATATCATACACTTTTATAACAATAAATAAGTTGAAGTCATGCTTTTGTGAGGCATAAATATTAAATATGCTTACACGTTCACATGAAAAAAGACTACCACAATACGAAAAATTGCAATTTTTCAGGAGAAGCATTTGAATTTTGTCTATTTATGTTTATTTCCCTTAGGATAATAGGCCTTTGGCTGCACTTCAAGACTGTTCTGATTGCAGTCAGATATTCAGAAGTACATATTGAAACTGAAATTGTGACGTAATGCGTTGAAGAAATATATGAGTTTAAAAGTCTTCACAGAAAAAAAGCCCCTGAAAATTGGCATTGTCGCACTCTTTTTCCAAGTGAATGATACGATGAAATTGTTTAGTTATTTATTTTTGTATGTCTGTATCCGTAAGTTGTTTCTTTAATTGGTTAAATTTGACATTTTAATGCGCTATTATTATATTTTTAAATTGCACTTTAAATTGAAATTTCAAAATTATCTACTTAATTCGTAAGCGTACATTATCGGCATTCACAGCCATCTGAAGGCTTAAATGAGCAGTTTTTGACAACAAATATTTAATTATTTGAACCTTAAAAATAAACACAAATAATCAGTCAACAAATCAAGTCTGTCTTTATCTTTCCTTTTCTTCGGATTTTGAGTTCGTATTTTTCGAAAATATATTGGCTTTATTTATAAATGAGTGGCATTAATCGAGGTCTGTGTGATACGTCGATGGATTTTTTTTTACAAAATTTGAAAAAAGTAATGAGACGTATGCCAAGTCAATACCATTTAGTTATTCTTTGATTCTCAACAAACATCATTATCTTGTATAATTAGAGTTACTAGTTGTTTTTCTCAGTCTATACTTGAATAACGGTAGTTTGCGGTAATTACATGCGATAGGCGAGATTCGTGAGAAATCCAATGAAGGGAAAAGGAAAGTACGTCACAAATAATTTCTAATGCGGTATGAAAAGAAGAAGAATATGGAATAATTTCGCCTTTGATCTTCTTAATTCTAACAAACAAATCTTGGGAAAAGGGAAAAAAAGAAACTTCACCAAAGGTAAGGCTAGGCGCATATATGCAATTATTAATCGGGCAACAGTTTAGTTGCATGGTGAAAGTCTATGGGCTCAATTTAGACCGCGCATACATGCAACTTTATAGTTCGGCAACTAAACAGTCGCAAAACCACAGAGATCGCCTTTTGATTAAAAAATCGCACAACTCTCGTAAAGTACACGGGTTTCTACTGGAGAGCGCACACATGCAAATAATTAGTTATTATGCGCTGTTCATTCAAGGTGTGAAAGTCAAGACGGGCTCTGAAATTGGCGAGTAAACTATAAGAAGCATTGCTTGGGGGCGTTTTAAAATAAACGTGCACTATTCTTAAAATAATTTAGCTCTAAAAACGGGCTGGGATTATTACGAATTATATGAAATTATTGAATGAATGAATATACAGAAAGCCTGCGCTATATTTAATTATTTGCTATTATTATTACTTGACAGTTATTATTTTTAAAATAAATAATTTTCATACTTTTAACAACCGTTACTCCATTTTTATTAATAATGCACGTGTTTTATTACATAACTAGCTGTAATGCCCGGCGTTGCTCGGGATTAAAATACTTTCATGTCTAATATTTTTTATGTTAAAAACTACTTTTGTATAGAAAATTACAATATCCAAAATTCTTTTATCTTCTGAAACGTTTTATAATTAAAACGAGAATATCAATTGAACCAGACGATTTTTAATAACCGCCGATAGCTAATTTTCTCCATAAGTTATTAATATTTGTTGCATGTGAACTTCAAATTTTGTACATAAATCTTGCAGCATAAGAAAGATTTTAACGGATGTTTAAATATGTATAAAAATAATAAAATTATTCGTCATTCAAAATTCTTCTAATGTGAGATAGCAACAGTTCTTATCTATTCTTGTTTTTCACCAATAAAAAAAAGTGTTACAAATTGTAAATTTTATACAAAATTTAATTTTTGAAAAAATTTTAAAATGAGGACAACGAATTGATCGGAAATGAAGCTTGTGTCATGAAAAGCTAATTTTTAAACTTTAAATATGTGTAAAAATAGCTTTTGTGACATAACACATATTTTCGAAAAATATCACTGAAAATTGCCATACCTTGCTTGATTTCCAATTAACTGAAATTTTAATGAAGTTAGGGCTTTTAAAAGTTTATGATGATATTTCTCTTCTTATATAAAATATATTTATAAAAATAAGCAAAAATTTCAGAAATAAAATTAAATTAGTCAAAGTCTAACCGTTGCCTAGCAACGGAGTAGCTATAAATTTGCGTTAGTTCAAAATCGTCTGCAGGTAATCAACAATTTAATAAATATTTTAAAATTAATAAAAATTGAAGAAAAATGTCCCAGACATAAAATTGATATCATTGTAAAGGTAAAATGTTGAACATTAAGATGGTATAAAAATAATTTTAGAGAGATAATTTGCTCCAAAGTTGCTGCGGAAAAACGGTTTCGGTTAATTTCTAATTAACTGACTATTTAAATTTAACCGACTGTTTAATTAGCATTTTCACTTTGAAAAGTTGACAATAATCTTCCCCTTGTCTTAATTAATAGATAAGTGTGCGAAGTTTCGTTAAAATCAGTGGCGTGGTTTAGGTGGAGATGTGGAACATACATACAAACATACATACATACATACCCACAATGACTTTTATTTATATTAAGATTTTAATTGACTTAATTTTTTTTCGTTGTTGATATTTCAGATGCTTTGAAATCAATAATTTTAATTTTATCCTTTATATTATTTCTCTCTCTTTTTGCCAACTTTTCTCAACTAGTTTTTAACAACTAAGCGATGAATGAGGTATCATTAAATAGGATTTTTTAAAAGACTTCAGTGAAAACGTAGTCATTTTACGTTAAACACAATTTTTTGTTTCAAAAATTTGAGTGAAAAGAAAATTATTAGTAACTAGAAAAGTTGTCATTTCGGTCAACTTAATCTAACTCATGTGACCTGTGCTATAAACATTTGAAAACTATGAAACATTTTTTTTAACATTTGTTAAATATGAAACATTTATTTACTCAATATACTTCAACAATAGACAAAATATTTTAATTATAGTGATGTGCGCTTTTTGGAATAAGCTCATGCTATTTAGAATCGTGTCGCATTCTATGTTTTTTCCATCCATTGTTTATTTACTGGATAATTTTGATTTTATAATTTCTTTGTCTGAGTTCTCTGAATTCCCCGAAATTTGTATTTATTTGTTTACTTGGATATTTTTCGAATGTTCCTTGGATGTTATAAAACGGGCAGGCCTAATTAAGTCCTCTAGGAGCCCCCATTTTCCCCATTCTAACTTCCAAAACCAGATAATTTTGCGTTTCTTTTAATTTAATTTCTATATAAGCAATTTTAAGTAGTAAATTTTAACAAATTGAATTATCAAAGCATTTATCAGATCACTTTCAAGAGAGTTGGTTCCTGTATACCGCGTATAAAGAAATGTAAAATTAAAATTTAAAAGTAATTTTATACAAAATTGTAAAAAAAAGTTAAGTTTTTTTAACACAATCTAAATACTATTTAATTATCGGATCGCACATTTTAAAAATATAAAACAACATTTTTTTGGCAATATAAAATAACATAATATAAAATTTTCCAAAAGTAATTAATTAGTAATATGATAAAAATGATGTTCCAAATTTAAACTTAAATTTAATCATATTGAAATTTTAATGCTGAACACGTCTTAATCAATCGTAACGCATCTCCACGAATATAATATCATTGCTCGGCTACTTTACTGTTGTATTTTGTTGAAAAACTGTTGTACATGGATAAATTGTTCTGCGAACTATTTTTAAATTGAATATTGATAACAAATTCGAATTTGGTTAATTTCAAACTGACAGATCCATAATAAAAATTAAATGTATTCAAAAGTTCGAATTAAGAAAAATTGGGTTTAAAAACAAACACAACAAGATACAACGACAGTTTTTATTCTAAAACAGCAATAAAGATTTATTTAAAAGTTTTAATGAATACTATGTAATTAATTAATAAACAGTAGCTAATTTTGATCTCTAAAGTAATATTAGTTATAAGTTTAAAATTATTAATTATTCCGATAGATAAATAAGTAATTTAAATAAAGAAATATGTGTACAGCACCAAGAGTGCAAAATTGTGGAATTATTTTTTAATTAAATGCATAGAACAGCAGCTAAAAGTGAGTCCTTGAGTTAAATTATGGGCCTTAAAGATTATTCGTTGGCACTCATAAGATACGGACGTATTCAACTAACGAAAACAATTCAGAAATGAGCACAGTTTTCAGTTTTGACGTGAAATTAAACAAAATAAATTCGATTTATAGGCTTATGTACAGAACTCTCCTATTACTAGTAACGATCATCAAAGCATTTGATAAAGAAAGAGATCAATGGGAACGAAAGTTCACCATTCATTCTAATGATTGAAATGATAGCTTCGTGAGAGATTGTTAGCTGAAAATTAATTCGAGAAATTTTGAAAAAAAACTAAATTGTATCACTATAAAAAAATCATTTTAGGGCTCCCAGCGCGTGCGTAGTGAGTTTGAAAAGACAGCGAGCGCATCAAAAAATGAAGAATCGAAAGGGATTAAAAATCGCATGTATGCGCACCAGTCGCAACTAAACAGTTTAGCCGCGGTCAAATCGCGCGGTGCAGGCAACCCTACAAAACTGTTTAGTTGCCGAAGGAATTGCATGTATGCGCCTAGCCTATCTTCTTTTTTGTCGGGTATCTTTCAAGTTTCCCTGCGAAACTAATAAATCAGATGGCTTGACAAAGATGTTAGTTGCAATTAAAAAGATTGGTTGCAATTAAAAAGATTAGTTGCAATCTGTCCATGACATGAGGAGAAAAACAACAGAGTAATAAAGTGCAGACGTTTTCTTCTACGTAATATAAGAGTCTGAAAGTTATTGAAGATAAAACAAAAAGTGAAAGAAGATTTTGGCAGTATTTCTGTAGATATTAGTTCAGGTAATAGCTCAATTAATTGGTCAAGTATTTCTTGGAGACATTAGAGGAAAAGAAATTGATAGAAAAGGCGGTAAATGGACTTCTGTCTACTTGTTTCGCACTTATGTGTATTTATATTATTGAGCAAGTAACTGCAGCAGATGCTTGCGGCGAAGTACAAGGTGGCTGTTCGCTGATTGCTTTGCTATTACACATGAATATAGAATGTGATCACAAAGGATAGCTGCCATCTTGCCATTGGAAATTTATTCAGACAGAGCACGGATCGAATTAATTGAGTATCTAGTTTTATTACTGAAAATAATCATGTTGTAAACAAACATAATTTCGCTTGCTAATCAAGATGCCAAGCAGATATCAACGCTTCTCAGGTGATATCAAAACTTTTGATATAAATGCAAAATGAAAAATGATAAGACAATCAGGGAGTCATAGTTGTCCCTTAAATTTTAGAATGTGTAGGAAAAGGAAAAAGAAAAACTGCTTTATTATTTTCAGAATATTATTTTTGGAGTATCGATTTTCTTCCTAATGGCACGACATCACAGACGTAGAGGAACGATGCTACTCAAAATGAAACGAATTATTTATAATGTATTTGCATCCGATTTTGAGAAAGAAGTTTTCAGAAATTCATTTTAAATGAGGAATTGTAATTAAGAAAGAGAAATGCCTTTAAAATCAAGTTTAAGAATGAAGACTTGTTCTCTTACCATGTTTCGATTTACAAAAATTTTGTATCATGAAAATATGTGTTAAATATACTTTGTATTTGTTTTAATATCAAATTAAAAGTTCTGAAACAAAAAAAAATATTGAATTAAATGATAGTTATGGAATAATTGCCAAGAGTTTTATCAATTTCTTTTCTTCAAGAGATCTATTTTTTGAAGCAAATTTCTTTGATTAAATCATAATGAAATGCACTGATACTCTTTTATATGTTACTTTATTTACAGTAAAGAAATTCCAATGAAATGAGAACTTCTAAGTTTCTCTTCAACCCTATTTATTTTGATTAATGGTTCTTTTTTCAATTGAAAATTGATAAAGAATATAAATTCAATGACAGTTGTCCCAAGTATATTTATGGTTATTTAAAGTATTTTATCAAACTTTTACCGGATTTGAACTAAAGATTAAGTTGTTCTTAGATTCAACAACAGTGCCCCACAAACTAATTACGGTAAAGCACCGTTTATACGTCTTTCAAGGAACTGACGTAAAACGACGTATAAACGAAAAGACGTATAATCGAAACAAAGCACTTTATCATTACAATGAATATGAATGAATCGTGACTGTGATGAAAAGACATATAAATGTAAACGACGTATAAATGAGAAACGTATGAACAGTGCTTTACTGTATTTTGAATATTAGTCACAATACCAGAGATATTTTTCAGAAAAGTGAAATATTTTGATTTCAGCAGATGTCTGATCCAGTTTGCGCCTTTTATTGTAAAATAAGAATGACAGAGGTGAAATAAATGACGAAGACTAGAAATGGATTGGGAAGGAAAACATTTTTTGCGCAGAATATTTCTTCAATAAGAAATTTGTAGATTCTCCTCCGTGAAAAGGATTCATGCAAAGGATTATAATGAAAAGATTTGTCATAGTAAATTATGCTCTAAAGCAATATAAATATACTTTAATATATTTCTTAATTAATTATTATAAATACTATAGAATCTTGTAAGAATTTTTTTCTCAAACTTATTACCATCTATCGCCTTTCAAATTGAATCAAAATTTAATTAAAATTATTCAATTAACTGATAATTAATTTGTGAAAATGTTTTAACGTTATAATGTCTGGGAATGCACAACTCTACAGAATTTTGGAGCTTCAATATATCAGGATGTGAATGAAGAATCGGTAGCAAAATTCTATCTTAGAAAATATGAAAGAAGTTAAATTGAATAGAAGGGAGTAATGACACAAAATAGGCGACGCAATCTTGCATATATGTCGTGCTAAGCGAACTTAAATAAAAAGCAAACATATGTAAGAAAGAAGCATTGATACTTCACTTCATTCAAAATAAATCAAAATTTAACTCTGAGATCGAATGCTTTGTGGTTCACTGTATTTCTTAAAACACTGCTAATAGCGATTCTTAATTTTAATTTTGGATACCGATGTATTCCTGACATTTTCTCAATAAATAAGGAAACTAATAAAGCATAAATTGAAGAAAAAATCGGTAATCAATCATTTTTTTTCGAATGTTGTAAAAAAATAATTACGAGTTCGCAGTTGTTGGAGAGATTGATGTTGTCCTACTCCTATACTTCAAAATCTGTTTTTTTCATCGCATGAAAAAATGCTTGTGAATAAACTTATAAAGGAGTTGGAAGAATGACTTGAAAATAATTTCTGTTGGAGTTTTCCAACAGAGATTATTTCCACTCCTTTTTTTATTTTAAATGTGCTACTTTTCACTGAAAGAATTACCTTTGCGAAAACTTGATTAGGAGAAATTCGCTCTGTGAGTGAAATATCTGCAATTATTTGACCTTCAGAGGTTTCCATTTTCAGTTTCAGTATTCAGAAAGTAAATCCGAAAAACTCATTCTGAAATTAGTCACGTTCGAAGACATTCGTGTATTGAATTCTTATAACTTTTGAATTATACACTATATAATTTTCGCTATTTATAGGGGGGGATTTTTTTCTGACGGTTATAAATATGCCAAGGATGTTTCAAAAAAAGAATTCAGTGATTGCACTGAAAAAGAATAAGGTTGCCTATCTTCTGCTCTTTCTTCTTCTTCAAATGTGTTCTTATGTAATCAGA
>BGPR01037614.1:0-15067 GCA_013235015.1 Araneus ventricosus | reverse complement strand
AGCGATACTTTTAGTCATTTTGCATAAAATACGTCCATTAAACTCTTTGATTTGCATTCAACGTTCGTAATATGCAGCATCCTAATTTTCAGTTCCGAATTTTGCAACTGGTAGTATATTTGAAGAATCTGTATAACACACTTAAAGCAGTAAAACTGGTGCAATCTTAAGAATGAATGCAATATTACAATGCCTTATACAAATTCCTATAGAAAAAGTGAAGTGGCGTTTAATTAACTCAATTCAAAAATATTAAGCAATGAAAATAATTATATTAATATTGTATACTGATAAAGATATTAAAGAAACTTTACACAACTTTTGATATTTCCTAAAAGAAATAAAAGATTTATATTACTTTCTCTCATCATGCAAAATTTACGATTTTAAGTTTTATCGCATGGAGCCTATTAGTAATTCAATCTCAAATGCAGTTGAAATAAAAATTATATTACTCTTGATTTTTTATGACAAAATTATTAATTTCTCATAAATATTCAACGCAATGAAGCTTTTTCGTGTTTTAAGTAGTTATTTATTACAACATGGAAATCATAACTTTAAAGTTGTTTTTAGAGTGTCATATTAATAAAAATTCTACTGATGACTAGAAGAAAAGAGCTTATCTATCTACATATGGAGAGACCAAAAAGCAAATGTCTGCAGTATCAAATATTGTGAAATATCAAATTTGGATATTTTTCTCACGAGTACTTAATTTATGAAACAAAAATGGATGTTGCCATAGGAAATTTCAGTTTTTGGATCAATTTTAAAATTAATAGACCACCCTTCTGACACTTTTGGGCACAAAATATTTCTATTAAAATTGATTTACTCTTTTATTTAAAATTCCGGAGCTGCCTACCTGGCCGTCGAGTGGTGCTTCGACTGTTTATCAAAAAGCCATCAGAATTCTTATTTCGATTTCAAAAAAAAACCTGTTTTCCTGTGGACCTAAGAAAATTAGAAGCAGTAATTTTCCACAAAATTATATAAAGATTATTATATGGATGAATCCTTACTATAAAAATGTTGAAAACATGTATGTAAGAAATATTGTTTTCTTATGTGTTCGCAATGCGCTGAATAATGTAATGCAATATGTACTAAATTTTTAGTCTAAAAATCAGTTCTTGTGTAACTAGTACTGTTTCCATGAATCATTTGGAACAAATATGTAAATATAAGTAATTAAGTATTTTCATAAATTATTACTTTGATTTAATTAATATAGTAACTGGCGTAGTTTTCTTGTAATAACATATTATTTATAAAAATTAAATAAAAATGCCATTAAAATATTTAAATGTTCTTGTGATAATTTTTTTATAAACATCAGCCAAACGATTGGGTTTATTAAATACCATACTTGAAATGAAAAAAATTATTGAGCTAAAATTTCAAAACACCATCCTGTTTATGTTTTGATTTTTCATTGCATTTTTATTTTGAAAGGGAAAAATCTGTATGCCAATTTAAAACCAAAGCTTTGCTGTTTACCAAACAACACTTAACTTTATTTAAACTGAAAATTTTTAACATAGTCATAATTTAAGAATTAAAAAGTATCGAATATGTGAAAAAAAGATATAAAGACTACATTTCAATTTGCTATGTTGTCGGCATATGCCATTATTTATTCTCAAGTTTATATACGAGTAAAAGAGAAGAAACCAATTGTAGAAACAGCATAATTAAGTTTTAATGTAGTTCATTAGAGGTACAATCCAATCAGGATTACAAGAAGAGGGATCAAATGTTCACTTATTAACTATTGATCAATTAAGCTTTTACCTACCTTCGCACCGATATATTGTTGGAAATTATGTTAGGTTTTAGTGGAAATCTCCTACACTATAACGCAGAGTGCCCGCTTACCATCCATTATCACCTCAAGACGCCAGCACCACAAAATGTGGTGAAACTAAAGGGGGAAGGGGGTGGTACGCCCGGGCTGTACTTCGAAAGGCTAGGAAAAATAAAGAATGCAGGAAAACAATTTTTAAATAAGAAGAAAAGAGAACTAGCTCAATCATTGTGTACATAAAAACTAATCTAATTACTTTAATTTTTCGCCCTTTGTCGATTAATTGCCGATATGGGAAGAAAAATCTGATGTTGGGCACGGAAATTTTCCAAATTTTCAGAAGAGAGTAAGGGCGTAAAACGACGAATTACTTTTCCAACAACATGTTTTTCCTTCTTTCTCTTTGCTTTTGTTGAGGTTTATGCACCCTTTGTGAAGAAAATGCAGTTTTTTTGGAAGTTCACCATGGGCGGCAAAAGTTGCAGCTACGCCTTTAACCGTAACATGAAGATCTCTGGTGGCGACGAATAATGGCAATAATCTAGACAGAGGAAATAAGGAAATTGATAAATTTCATTAAACAGAAATCAGATATAATAATTCCATCATCCTAATTTAAAATTTCACAACAAATTCTTTGTGATCCATCAGAAGGATATTTGATTTAGTCCCTTTTGACATTGCCACAATTACAACGTGCAGCTGAATAGGATACTGAATGTGATTTTAACCGGAGATATTTTACCCTGAATTTTACTAATTCTGTCTTTAAAAGAGAAAGACATTTCATTTTTCGTATTAGAATATTTTTTTATTTTTTTCATATTCATATTCGAATGATATTTTATTTTGTTTAAATGGAATAAGAAAATAAAAATTCTTACAAATAAGTCCTTTAGCGACTTCAAAAAGCATTCAGGCCAAATTCGAAGCAAATGGAACAATGTGTTTGGTCGTGACTGCGTAACAAACAAATTTACACTCAGACGAAATGCTGAAAGGTGAGTTGAAAACGCAGATCTCACTTCAATCGAATAAGAATCATATTAGGGATTGATTTCATACAGCAAATTATTATTAGCTCATGCATTTAGCTTTGCTATATTTGTTTGGAAAATAAACTTACAGTAATTAAGTATGTGCAGCAGGTTTGTCAAAATCTCGGCCCATAATGAATATTTTTTGCGTGCCAGCTGACATAATAGCATGTAACAAAATTTTAAATGATTTATTTCAGGAGCTGATAAGGAAAATTGTACCTACTGTGCCTCTATGGAATATTTTCTTTGTTTCCCTCTATTTACTTTGTAGGCAAAGAATCAGTATAAACTATATACAGACGTAGGTAATCGAGATCCATTACTGATCAGATTTGAAGGAAAATTCGGGGAATTTCTATTGCCTGAATATTACAAATATTTGTCAGCGAGGTTTGAAAACACTCGAAAATTGGCGTATGAAAATCTTTCCACCGTTTGGAAGTAGTATTGTAACGTATGAAAAGGAATTAATCTACAGTTACATCCATAATTACTCACATTCACTTCGGATCAGAAACCACTGAGAACGAGATTATTTTGAAGTAGGAAAGATGATAGAAGTGAAGAGAGGCCATGTGTCAGCAAGAAAAATGTAACTTGACTAATGTATTTTCTTATTCTGTGTTTCCGAAATACGCCTGAGCTTACATGATTTTTCGGGGACCTATATAAACTTAGATCTTGTTTATTTGGCCCATTCCAGTATTTGAATTTGGCACTCTGGACTTATTGGAAAATGAAGAATTCCTTAATTTGACATTTCTGTATTTTGGTCAGATCAAAACTGCATATTTCTTTCTGTAAAAGTACGTTCTTTTTACGTAACGATTTGTGATAGGACAGGTATAAAATTAAATTATAAATTCTAATCCATCTGTATGGTTAAGTGCAGTATTCTCTTGAAATAGAAGATTCTTAGGAGGGTCAATCAAGTTCAAAATTTCTATAATCATTATTTTTTAAGTTATTAGTTTAAAAAATTACAAAAAAGATACATTTTTGGGAGGGGATTACAAGTGATTTTAGAAGTATAAAATTATGAGCACTAATTTTTTATTTAGCATTGAACAATCCGGTTGAAATCGAAAACCTTTTTTAACGAGATATTCTTGCACAAATTAAAGTTTCCTTCTTACTTACGCCTTTCTGAACTGAATTTATAACTACTAAGTACAGAGGTTAAAACAAATTAATAAATATAATCTGAAATTTTAAGAAAAATGCTAATTTTTTCCATATTATACTTGAACTTTGTATGTGCTTCTCATTAATTTAAAAATTTTTATTATTATTTTTAGTTCGCAAACTTTCCTTATTTTTCGTTCTTATGCAATTCTTAATTTAATAAGAAAAGTTCCACTAACATTTTTTTTCGTTTTAAAAAGCTGGTGCCACTTTAAAATCATCTTAGAGAAAAATTCTGCAAGAAGAATTCAAGTTTTTACTCATATCTAAAGAAATAAAATATGTGATTAATTTCTAAATATTTTTCTGTAAAAAGAAAAAAATTCATTATATGCCAAAAATTTAAATAATGTAAATTGAAAGGATGAATATTCAGATATATGAAGAATTGATAAGCTCGAGGAATACTAATCTCTCTTAAAGAGTTTTATTTATTTTGCATTAAATATTTCCATTAATCTGTGATTTGCATTCCACATTTGTAATATGTAAGTATCCTAATTTTTTATTTCGTGCTATGAAACACGGTCGCAGTTTTGAAGGATTTGTATTACACAACAATCGAGCATGAAAACAAGTATAAACTTTAGAATGAATGAAATCCTACGACGACTTTTCCTATAAAAAAGTGATGCGGCGTTTAAATAAATATATACACAAACGAATATTAAACAAGAATAACAAACATTTTATATACTGTTAAAGAATATTAATTCTGATTTTGGTATTTCGTAAAAAAAATAAATGATTTATCTCACTTCCACTTATAAAGTACAACTTACAATTTTAAGTTTTATTGCCTGGAGAGCAATGGTAATTCATGATCAGTTCCAATTTAAACAGAAAAAGCAATTCTCTAGATTTTTTTTGCAGGACAGAATTATACATTTTTCAGAATCTTTCTACGGAGTACAGAATGTCGAAGTGCAGCAGTCTCTTGTAGAAGGGGATTTTTATACGGATCGTACGGAGATATGTAAAAATATTTTATTACAAAACAATAAGCAAAATTCACCGTCAAATTTCTAAAAGCATTATTTTTTAATTTATCAGTTTGAAATCAATTACAAAGAAGATAAATTTTTTAGGAATTCCAATTCATTTTGGTAGTTTAAAATATGTATTTTTTATTTTTATATAAGGAAAGATAATCTTATTTAAATGCAAAATCCCTTTGCATACGAGATACACTTCCGCGAATTAAACTTTTATTCTTACATCTTTCTGAACTGAATTTTAAACTATTTAGTGTGAAAGTAAAAAAAAATCTAAATGCATTATGAACTGTAAGTATAATGCTGATATTTTTGACATTAATACATTCTTAAACTTTTAAATATATATTTATTAGTTTTATCATTTTAATATATTTTTTAGATAAATGACATTTGTTTCTTTCCCGTTTTCATGGACTTCTTCTTTTAATCAGAAGTGTTCCACAGGAATTTTTCGATAAATATTCTGTATAATCTTTAAGGACATAGTGAATTATTCTGCAGGATTTCAAATTTCCCTCATTTCTGAAGTAGTAAAGTGAATGATGAATTTCTTGCTTTTATATGTAGAAAGGAAAAATTCAATCCCATGACTAAAATTTAAACAACGTGAAGTCAATGGATGAATATTCAGGTATATGAAGAATTGCCAAGCTCGAGGGAAGGTAAACTCTTAGATAGTTTTTTTTTATTTTGAATAAAATACAGTGAAACCGCGCTTAAAGAGCAAACGTCATTACATGAAATTCGCATAACGAGCAAAATAAATTGTGAAAAGAAATGACTAGCTTAACGAGCTAATTCCACTGCGGTAAATTTTCTCATCTAATTTTAATTAACATTTTAAAAATTGATTTTAAACCCAAATTGTAATATTGCTTTCTAATCTAATAAAATAAAATTCAGCCCAATCTATTGTTTCATCAAATCCTAGATTCACTTGGTCTTGCCACTGTTAAAGTTATGAAAAGAACATATTTCTTTTATTGAACATTAACTGCATAGTAGACATTTCACTTTTGCTTTTATGTCGTAGTATACACCCCTTTTAATATGATTACACAATAATCAATGGCGTTAGTTAATTATTCTCTCTATGACACGTTTTGTTTAACTTTCACAAATTTTTAATAGATCCTAATGAGAGTGTCAAGCATTTTATGGTTGCATATTCTAGTTCCTATCGAAGGGAGAGCACCTAGGGAGGGAAAATTTGTTTAATCTGTCTCCCTGCTACAAGAACTCCTAAAAGGTGGACAATATCGACATGAAATTTGTCCTTGCCATTCTGGGGTCCATTTCTCGATGAATTGCTTTTTTTCAACTTTCAAAAATAATTGCTTCCGAAGATATTTTATTAAATAACGAAAATTTGCCGTTATGTGTCGCCTTAAAAAAACCAAATCGTGCCTACCGATCGTTAACATTTAGTTTTGCTAGGACTGTTTGATGAAGAGGAAGGCTGTGACTACAGTAGTGCGTGGGATATCATTTATAAGGAGCATATCGAAGAAAATTATCTATAAAACTCTAAAAATGAGGACAATGACTTTCAATACATTGACGATTTATCAAAAGATGATTATGATGCAAACTAATATAACTATTTTATGATAACCATTTATAAAACGAAAACTGTGGAAGGTAAAAAAAATCAAGGAAGTTTCGGTGATTCAAAAATGAGAAAAAAATATCCACTGAAATTTAAATTTTTCAAGACCCCTCGTAAAAATATTTTCGGAAAACTTTGACCGTTTCCCGAAAACTGTGATTATGCATACAATGAATTATGCATACAATGAATATATATATATTTATATATATAAAAGAGGGAAAACATAATAGAAAAACAATACAATAAATAACAAACATTCATATCAAATTCGAAAGGATATGAGAAAAAACGAATTGAAAGTATATCTGAGTAAAGACAAAAATGCGAATAGTAACAGATGGAAAAATATATATCACATACACAATGAATGCTAAAAGCTGCAAGTCCAAAAGTGCTGTGGTAGATAGAGTATAAATCGTAAAATGAAAGAGTATAAAATGTGAAATGAAAAACGCAATAAAAGCACAACAACGTTTCTTCAAGGGATGAAGTCATTGTGAATTGCTAAATATAAAAGTTTGACTTTTTCTTGCAATCAGTTACGCCGTAAGGCCTAAAGCACTGATTTTCATCCCTAATGCCAAACCAACCTAAAAAAATAGAGAAAGGAGTTTTGAATAATTAAAACAGGATTACGATGTGATAACATTAGAGAAAAGTAAGAATAAATATTTTACGTACCAGAAGGACGGATGTTGACGTGGTAGTGTATACGGAGGGTCACGGTACAGACTGGCATTCATCATCCCCTGAAGAAACGTTGTTGTGCTTTTATTGCGTTTTTCATTTCACATCTTATACTCTTTCATTTTACGATTTATACTATATATATATATATGATTCATTCGTGAAGTATAAAAATTTATACGTAAGAAGAAATAGACCGTCAATAAGCAGAGCGAGGAAAACGGTGAGGGTTGAAATGATGGTATTCGTAGACATTATTTATCTCTTAGGGAGCAAAAGAATGTACTTTGGAAACTTACGTTAAATATTCACTGTGGAAAAATAAGGTGCTAGGTGTAACGAAGCATAATCAATGAAAAGCAAAGTGGTGTACCGAGTGCGTCGCCTGTGCCTCTAAAGGTTAAAGTATATTTGTATTTACCAACCCGAATTTAAAAATTCGGGTTTTAAATAAATATAATGAAATTGTAATGTAAAATTTTGATTAAAATTAAGAAAACAGCAACAAAAATATTTCCTATAAATTAACTATTCAATGAAATAGCGAAATAATACCCATTATGTTGCAAATGTACTTATGAGTAATAATAATGTAAACTGAAATAAAAAAATTGGCACGCATGGAACATTTAAAAAAAATAAAAAAAAATTTTAATTTAAAAAAAGTTATTGAGATAATTTTGTTAAAATTATATTCCATATAGTAATGTTTCAATAGATATGTGCACTCAATTTCAGAACTCTAAGTCAATAATTAATAAAAATGAAATATAATGCCCACCGTCCCCTTAAGTATTAACTGTGGAAAACTAGGCTGTACTTGCTGTAACGAAGCATAATCAATGAGAAGCAAAGTGGCGTACTGAGTCTGCCGCCTTTGGCTCTAAGAGTTAAAGCATATTTGTATTGACAAAGCCCGAAATTAAAAATTCAGGTTTTAAATAAATATAAAGAAATTCCCAACGAAAACATTGTATTACTTGCTTGAAAAAAAGTTTATATATAAAGTATCTGTATTAAAATTGTGGTAATATATATTTATAGAATCGTCTAAATGTTTGACTTTATCAATGAGAAATGATTGCAGATGTGAAAAATTCTGAGGCAGACCCATTCAAGCGATATTTAATAAATTATTTCATAAGAAAATTGTCAGTCTTATTTATCGTTTAACAGTAGAATAACTGCGTTCTTTCCATTTGCAGAACATTTTAACTTTCCTTGTCGCAAAACATCATTTTGTAATATGAAGGAGTGTAGAGGTAATACAAAGATTTTCTCTCAAATATTTCGAAATTCTTTTACTGCTAAAAGTTCGTAATGGAAATATCATATTTTGTTATTTATTATAAAATGCATTTATTGTCAGGTGACATCAAAGCTGCAATTGCCAACTTTCTAAGCTATATTTGACTCTTAGACAGGTGAAATACAGTAGCTTATTATAGTTCATAGCAATAAGAGCAAAAAAGACAAATAGTATTTTTTTCTAAATAGTAATTGTAATTTGTTTTTGATGGATCATAAAGAATTTTTCTGAAATTTTAAATTAGGTGAATGGAAGTATAATATCTTCTTTCTTTTTAAAAAATCCATAAAATTCCTGATTTTCCCTCGAGAGAGTGTTGTCTTTATTCCTCACCATCAGAGATCCTCATTTTCCAGTGCTAGTTTCTTGAGGTGGTAAGAGCTGGTAAGTCGGCATTCTGTGGCGTAGTGTATGGGATTTTCAACGTCGATTTTTCGATCGATTTTTCGATCGATTTTTCTTCACGATCAGAGGACATCCACATATGTCCTCTGATCATGAATGGAACCGTTTTAGACATGTGGAAAAGAAACAACTTCCTTTTGTAGCTTGAATTTCGCAGTAATGATTTGAAGAAAGAATATTTCGAATTTAAGGAATGATTTTATAAATATTTCGGCAGGTAGTTCCTGTATCCATTGACATTGCCATCTGGTAATCTGGTCTGGTATCTGTTTGAAAGGTCTGACAATTCCTTTTTGAGTAAGCTTCTGAGTGCCGGTAGATGCATTGGATTTCAGTCTGTTATAATAAGGTTTTCAAGATTGTCGGCTACCCTGGGTTGCCGATACGGGCCTTGACACATGATAATTCGATAGAAGTTGAAATTGCCAGAATTTTTTGAATATCTTGTGATAGTAGTTTCGTTTGAATGAAAGCGATCGAATAATGGCTAGATTCGTTGTTCATCCAAACTGAGATTGGCAGATTATTGTTGCTTGCTTTTTTCACATACCTCATTTATAGCTATTAGTTCTGTCTCATATGTGGATTTATGAGAGTCGAATCTACACATGTGATTTATTTATTTTTCAATGTACCAAATGTGCTTCGTGTTTTACCATCTATTTTGATTTCATAGTGAAAATTTTGACATCCATATTCTGTAGTATTCGATTTGAAAAAGTCTGATAGATAGAAAACCTTCAACGTTCAGATAAGAAACCAAAGTTTACCTTCCTTTATTTCAATTTCACACAGCTCTAAAATTTTAAATGCAACAGGCGTTTTCTTATAACAAAATCTACCATACATATGACGATACAGGAGACTTAAAATTATACTTTTATAACATTCACCATTATCAAATATGAAGGTAATCTTTGTAAAACATTTAAATGAGAATTAACTATTATTATTACGTTTGAACCATTATTTTCACATGATTCTTTTAAAAGTTTCGCTAATCAGCAAAAATAATTTAATTATCTAATCTAATACGGTTAATATGGTCTTAATTATGGTCTAATCAAAGCTACATTCTACCTAATACCCTATTATACTACTATAGATACTACATAATACACTAATTTAAAAATTACAGCTAACATTTTCAAACTATAATTTTTTTGTGAAGAATCCTCAAAAATGGATTCATTTCAGAAACAGAAATTAATACCAAGAAAATAATCGCATTCATAAAGTACCTGAAGTTGAACCAGATAAAATTTCACAATGATACTGATTACTTCATCAATTAACTATACTCCAAACATTATCCAAAGTTGGAACGATTTATACATATAGAACTTTTGAAAATGACTTAGATTACCAATAACTGCAAATAATTACAGAACTATAAAACACAGGGTCAAATACGAACAAATTACTCAAAACCAAAGACATGCTACAATTTTTTTTTTATTTTGATATGGAAAATTAAAATAAAATATTAATTTCATTAGAATAGAATTTAAACAGGGACGCAGAATTTCGTTGAAACTCGCTGTCCTAATAAAAAATTTACAAATCAATTATTTAGCTAGAGATAATATTATATATTTTAATACCCTATATAATCAAAGGTATGCGGATGCTTTCGATAAAAACATTTTGTCGAAGAAATTCGCTCAAGAAAAGCGGGACGAATTGTCCTTGAACTTGGATCAAGTGAAGAAATGTTTGGAACTGTCATTTTACATTGAAGGTTTGGTGACGAGGGTATTCAGGGGAGCGACCAGGAATTAATCAACAAGAAAATGATTGGATTATATAAAAATTTGGTGCATTTCTACGCAATAGAAACTGAGATACAGACATTATGGTCATTATTAAATATTATTGTTAGCAGCGTACCTATTCTGTAATTATAATTAAAACTGAGTCAGCATGATTATTTCATAACAAATATATTACATATTAAATCTTGTGCAATTCCATCCCACATATTCAAGGATATTTCCGTAACGAACATTCTGTAAATCGTGGCTAGGCATGTTGACCTGCTGGGTCAGCGTGCTCCATGCGAAATGGGCCAACTAGCCCTAAATCGCCATATTTGTTTCTCATGAGTGTAGAGATTTATTCTAAAAGCATTTTGAAGAACAAACCAACCTAAAATAACAATGAAGAATTATCTTTCTGAATATTATTTGTAAAAATTGATATTGTAATTTATTAGCAAAGAAATAACGATTATTTATAAGAGAGAAAATCTACACAGCTTAGTAAAAATTAGAAATTTCTAGCTGGTCCTTTAATGGACGCTGCTACTTTAAGGACGCTGGTGTGGAAGAAGGAAGACGGGACAATATACACTTGTCTGAACAGACAGCGTTAAATGCCGGAAAGTTCTAAAAATATCGTGACTGGCCCAACGTGCCCCTATGGCCAAAAAGTTCCTGTCTGTCCTCATTTATATATATACAGATATAAAGCAATATTTTTTTGTGAACTGATCCTCTGTTCACTCTCCATATCACCCCCTCCATTTTGTCCCTCCTCCTGTTCCCCTAGTGCCAGCCCTCTGGCACTGCTCACTTTACGACTACATCACTGAAATTCATGAACCAAATGATGGCGATGCTGCCTACTCTGACGAGCTCGCTCAGACAGCAGGCTCCAGGCGCCTCTTCAAATTGAACTCAGTTTAATTTCTCAGTTTTTTTTCAGGACTTTTTGAACTTGCAACAAGGTGAAAGTGCTTAGGCACTAACACCCAGTAAAATATGAATAACAGTAGACAGTATAAAATTTAGAGTGTATAAAATTTTACGATCGAGAGTAGAGGTAGTCAACAAATTTCTCTTTTTCCAAACGAATGATTTATACAAATCATTATTTTCGTCAATATTAAACAAATTACAAATAGCTGCATGTTTTTATCAGTATTAGCAATATTATATGTATTGATATCTGCTTTTACCATTTTTAACAAACTTATTATCAAATTATATATTTTTACCAAAAGCATTCAAAAGTTTAATGTCTTCAAATTCGTTAAATCACTGAAACCATTAAAACGGCCGTAATCTTGAAACAGAATCAAAAAAATAAAATTGTCATAATATACATTTTATGACCAGAAGGGGCCTTCCAGTCGAATTCGTAGAAAGTCGAACAACACGTTCTTTCGAGACTGAGTAGAAATAGATTTGCAGACAGTCGAAATCCTGAACGAAAACGGAGTCGAAACAGAGAAAGGCGTCGCCCCGTCCTAATCATAAGTAAGAGATAAATTGTAGACAGGGAAACATCATTAGTTCATGCATTTAGCTTGGCTTCTGCAGACTACAAAATAAATGCATATTAATTTAATATTCACGGGAAAACGAAGGATTCCTTATTTTAACATTGAAGTTTAATATTATTTTTATAGGTTTAAAACTGCATATTTCTTTCTCTAGACATGCTTTACTTTTACCTAAAGATTAGTGGTAGAAAGGATAGAAAAAATAATATATTCCAAGCCATCACACATTGTCCAAGTGCTGAATTTTCTTGAGAACGATATTTAAGAGGATAATATGGATATATTTAAATATATATTATATTTATTAATATATTTATTTTATTACAAAAAATACTCAAATATTGCTGTTCAAAATTTCTAATATTATTGTTAAATTTATTGCTTTAAAAGAGAAGAGAAGATTCTTTTTGGAATTACAAATGATTTTGGAAGTTTAAAAAGCTACATATACAAAAACAACATTTATTCTTTAACAAAGGAGCTTAAAAATTTAAATGAAAAATCAATTTTTGCCGGAAAGCCTTCAGCAAATTAAAGTTTTCTTCTTCGGTCTTTCCGAAATGAATTTTTAACTATTAACAACGAAGGTTATAAAAAAATCTAAATATAATCTGAAATTTTATGTATAATGCTGATATTATTTTTTATACCACGGCTAATATGAGCAATCTTAAACTTTGTAAGTCTTTTCTTTAACTTAATGATTATGTTCTTATACTTTTTTGATAAATGCCCAATTACTTTTTTTCACAATCACACCTGTTCCATTAGTAATTTTCGACTAATTAGCTGGTGACACTTCAAATGAATGATATGATTTTGAAAGATTTCGATTTTGTACTCGTAAATTAAATATTTAATGCATCATAGTTTTTACAAATAAAAAAAATTCAATTCAACAACAAAAACTTTAAAAATTATAGAATAAATTTATAATCATATCAAATATAGAAATATGGATCAGATTTATGGAAAACTAGAGTATTGAAAAGTTATGTTTTTTGCTTTGGAAGGGCAAGTTTGATTATCGTTTTTTCTGAAATAATATAAAAACAATAATAACTTTGATTTTTGTTCCACATTTCTTGTAATCAAATAACCTGCATTTTTGGCTCCGAGTCAAGAAACCGTCCGAATTTTTAAATGATTTGCTTTTCATACTACAGTGCCGGTTAAGCGAGGGGGAAAACTGGTATAAACTTACAGATGAATGAATTGCTGCAACACTTTATATAAATTCCTATATAAAATAGTTGCAGTGTTTCATTAAGTACATTCACAAATGAATTCATAGAAAAAATAAGACAATATTATATAATCATATAAAATGAAAGTCTTAGCATTAATTTTAGTATTTAGTTACTAAATAAATCATCTATTTTACTCTATAACTTTCACTCATAGAGCAAAAGTTACGATTTCATGTTTTATCCCTTTGAGTGTAATGGTAATTAAGGCTCAAGTGCAATTTCGAGAAAATTTACAAAGCACTTGAATATCTTTTAGAAAAACAGAATCTAATATCTTCCAGAAAATTCCGAAGCAATAAAGCTGTATCATGTATCTAGTAGCAATTAATTGCAACATGTAGATTAAAACTTTAAAGATTTTCTACGTGTTTCATGAATAAGAATGCTACTAATGTCTTGATGCACAGAACTTATGTTTTCACATAGAAAGACGACCACTTTTATGCCGATAAACCAAAATGTCAGATTTATGCCTATGTGTGTATCAACTAAAATTCAAACCTTTTGAAATTTCTCAATAGGAATTTGATTATAAAATTAATAAAGTTGTTGTGATTAGAAATATTAAAACTGGTACAATTTAACTACGTAGATAATCTCTTACGAAATTTTTAGATTTACGGTGAACGGCTTGAGAATGGGCACCTTGGAATTTTTTTCGCAAATGTAACTTGAATATTCATATAACACAAACTTAAGTATCATGTTTAAAAAATATGTAGGATTCAATAATTAAAATATATAGTGAAACTGATAATGACATATGGCTTAATATATATTTTGATTATCACTGTCAAAGAAATCACATGCACTTTTTGATCCGATTCAAGATAGCGACCGCATTTTTAAAGGATTTGCATTGCACACTAAGATGCCGGTTGAGCGAAGTAAAATCTGGTTTAAACTTACCAATGAATGAATTCCTACAACGCCTTAAATAAATTCTGATAAAGTGATGAGGCGTATCATTAAGTCCATTCGCAAAAGAATAAAAATTAACAATAAGAGAAATATTATATAATCATAAAAAATTTTAGAATCTTAGCACTGATTTTAATATTTAGTTAAAAAATAAATTATATATTTCACATTATTACTTTCGCTCATAAAGCAAAAGTTACTATTTCAAGTTTTATCGCTCTGAGTTTAATGGCAATTTAAGCTCAAGTGCAATTTGGACAATATTTACAAGCCTCTTGAATATCTTTTAGCAAGACAGAATCAAACATTTTCCAGAAAATTTCAACGCAATGAAGATATATCTTTTATCAGGTAGTAAAAATTTCCAACGTGTAGATCATAACTTTAAATATGCTTTTAAAGTGTTACATTTAAAAGAATACTACTGATGAATTGAAGCAGAGAGCTTATGTATCTACATATGGATAAGACAATTTTATGTTGGAAAAACAAAATGCCAAATTTCAGCCGACGCGTGTACCAACTAAAATTCAAACCTTTTATATTTTCTTCACTAGAAATTTA
>BGPR01037613.1:0-15067 GCA_013235015.1 Araneus ventricosus | reverse complement strand
TTCGTGATAGGCTCCGTGGTGTATGTAGAACACACAACAGTTTTTCTCTGTTGTTAGATATTCTGCAGAATACTTGTTAAAAAATGTTTACAGTTTGTTTTAATATTTTAATATAATAATGTTTGTAAGTTGGAATGCGATCTGTAAACTACGTGTTGCAAACAAACAAACAAACATTCAAAGCGTTCTATAGGGCAGACCGTTGGACCTATAGATATCAAATGTAGCACGTACTTCTTGGGTAGTAGGCGCTCACCAAGAAAGAATTGAATATCGTCGGTTAACAAATAACACCGCCTATCCGAATTTTTTGAAATTTCAAACAGTAAGATTTAATTTAGTTATATTAATGTCCCGTTTAGAAGCAACACGAGGGCTATTTTAGGACGGACCTCGGTCAGCTGACGAGAACAGCACCTGGGCTGGCACCACCTCTTCAAACTTCCGCATCACACCAACGGAAGGACGTTTAGCCCCCAGTGTATGATTTAGCGTGCAGCAGGCCCAAGTCAAGACGGATCTTCAGTGAAATCGGGTTTCGAGCCTGGGACCCTCCAGCCCCAAAGCCGAGACCTTACCAATAGGCAACCGCGGCCCTCAAAGAATAAGGAAATACTCAATTATTCGCAACCCTTAAAGGATATTTTTTTAATTTTTTCACATTTGAGATAAACATGAAACCGCATGTTTGACATGCATGAAAAAAAATTCAGAACTATTCGTTATTGGTTGAGAAAAATTGAGTATTTTCTACCTCTTTGAAATTTCATAAAAATTGAGATAGGAGGTGTTGCTTGTTAACCGACGATATTCAAGAATTAATCGATATTTTAATTTTTCCTTAATGACTTCGAATCCTATTTTCGTAGAGAAACCTCTTTAGCACCCCTTTAAATTTCAGGATGTTAGCTTTCCAATGATACAATTTCATTTCCACGCAATTTTTTCCAGTTAAAAATGTTTAAAAGATGCGTTTTCGAGGTCACATTTTATACTCTTTCATTTTTCGATTTATACTCTCTCTCTCTCTCTCTCTGTATATATATATATATATATATATATAGTGCAGTAAATTAGTGTACAGAAGTTAAATACAATTCAGATCACAAAGGCTGCAAATCATCACAAATTTTCCTAGAAATTTCAAAAATTGACTTCAGCCTGTTTCAAAATAAATAGTTTTTACAGAGTTTTCTAGTCCAGTGAGTCCGAGCAGCACCGGTCGGTAGTAGTAAATGATAGCCCTTGGTATACATACATGAAGTCAAGTAATGGTCAACATCTCCATGCTCACCACACAAACAATCAGGATTGTTCAAAATTTTGAACCTGCACAGATATGCTGGAGGCCCCGACGGATTTAACGTACACCAGACCCGCTTACGCGGCGTTTCTCCTGTCGAATCTGGTTTCGGAGCCTGAAACCTCCGGCCCGAGGTCAAGACCTTATCACCAGGCCACCGCGTCCCATATATGTATAGACGAATCAAGCATTAAACATTATCATGCTACGATGTTTTGACGCGAAAATGTCTTTTCGCTCGTTACAGCGGTAGTCGGTCAAACTTTCTTGTATGATAAAATACCGTCATATTTGAATCGCTAATAACTACGAGACTAATAATGCGAAAAGAATGGTTGACCCCAAAACGGATAGACCATATCTGTAAGAGTTCATCGCATAATATTTGTTTTGCCTGTGACGTCATAGTACCATTTTAGGCGCATGCGCGTGATTGTTATGAATTAGCTTTATGTAAGGTTGTGAATAAGTGTTTCGTGGAAACGCGTTTAGCTAGGAGGTTGATTCTGGTGCCATTTTAGCCCTCTGAGCGGTTCGGTCTTCTTTCTAAAGCGATTCGAAAAGCGAGCGGCTGCAGAACCTTTATTTGTTTTAAAAGTGTGCCTTCCTCCTAACAGAAGATTTTCCCAAAAGCGCAGCAGATCAAGTCTCTTCCCCCCCTCTGAACTGTGGACAATCAGCAACCCTCGTGGAGGGGAGACCTAACCGCAAGAATCCGTTCTATTCAGCTTGTAACTTATTCAAACTAAGTTTTACTGCTTTCGGAGATCACACCTGTGGTGTGACAATTATACACTTCATGTCTTCGAGCTCATTCTGCATATTGCCCGCGTCCATAACATCCGATGACAAAAATAAACACCGTTAGACCAGACAAATGCCAGCCCGTTGGGCCAAAAAAATGAAGGCTATATTATACTTATTTTTCATGTTGTGAGTTTCTAAAAATATGAACATCATTGAAGTTGCATGAAAGTTGATATTATTTAGATGTCTGTGACTTCAATTTATTTGATGTTTATTAATAGTTGTATTTTAGATATTGGCTGTACTTCATATTATTAGTTCTCTTTTTTATATTCTTGACTTCAATTTATTTTCAGTCTACACGTAAGCATATTAGTCTACGAATGTAAAAATTATTTCCTTAATTTTAAGGATCAACAACAATGCAATTTATATATATTTTACTAATCTCTGATGGCACTATAAAACTTTTCATATTGTTTTTTGATTTAGTATTAAGTAAAAGGTAAAAAATTTAGAGCCGATCACAAATATAAACGGAGCTTAACTGGCTTAATCCGTTTTGTATGCACATAAACATTTATTATATAGATAGTCACATGATAATCTATATTCCAAAATAGCCAGTAATAATTAATACATAGGAAGGATTAGAAATAACATTCTTAACCCCTGAATAATGTTTTAAATAAAACAATATACTAGAAGCCTTTTGTACTGAAACTTGTTGTATATGCTTTTTAAGAGGGCGAGTTAATAATTCTCAAACTAAAGATTACATTTAGAAAACCA
Organism: Araneus ventricosus; assembly: GCA_013235015.1. Lineage (NCBI taxonomy): Eukaryota > Metazoa > Arthropoda > Arachnida > Araneae > Araneidae > Araneus > Araneus ventricosus. The sequence goes on along the minus strand of BGPR01037613.1, from coordinate 12,225 downwards.
ATGCACTAAATGTTGGAAGAAATAGCTTATTCATATACCTTTATTTAGTACGCAAGAGATTGTCTTCTAGTATAATAAACGGAAATTTAATTCACCTGAAATTTGAAACTTTGATACTATAGTCCAGGTACTAGAGAATCCAGTCGCGAATTTTTCAAAATTAAATTTAATTCTTTATTTATAATTTTTTTATCGAAAAATAATGGCATATTGAGTTTCAGGGACTTTAGAGATTTTTTTTTACCCGTTTGAAACGAAAATTGGACAATTAGGGATAAAAGACCACATACCAAATTTCATTTATCTAAGTCGTTGCGTTTGGGAATTATAGTGTTCACAAGCATGCGATTACAGAAACCGACAGACAGTCAACGTTTCGAGGGATTTCGTTCAAAATTTAATACGGACCTACATTCCTAATTTTTGAAACTGTGTACCAAATTGTATCTATCTAGCTATTTAAGTTTTTGAGTTATCGTGTTCATATGAACCATAACAGACAAATCTCCCTTTTACGGACTTTATCCAAAAATTGATTGAAATATACTAATTTTGTATAAAGTCCATACACCAGATTTCGTCTTTCTAGCTTTAACCGTTTTTGAGTTATCGTCTTCACAAACAAAATTCCAAAATTGTATTTTTCGGACTCAGGGAGGTCTAAAACGTGGAGATTAATCAAAATCTCGTGTTGAAATTTACGATCGACGATTATAATACTTTCTCTTTGTATACTTCGTTTACTAGAAAGTAAAAACGATCAAACTTTTTTTTCTATCAATTTTACGAAAATGCACTAGCTACGAAGTAAAAAAAATATTGAATTTTTTTTCTACAGACAATTTTTTGCAAACTTGGCAAAATCAAAGAATAAGGAAAAAAATCTAACACCTATTCGAAATTATTCAGGTGCCTTTTCACAATTTATAGATGTCTTGGACGTTGTCGGTGTGGTATTCAAAAATATTTTTGGACCTTTTCATACCAAATATAAAGGAAATTTAACTAACATAAAACTGACACTTTACTCTTTTTTTAAAAAAAATACATTATAGATCTAATTCAAATATATCATACAACTTCGAAAATAAATAAGAGTCTCATTATTATCCATTAAGTTCATAATGAAAATAAAAACGTATATATAAATCAGAATTTTATTTAAAAAATTATACTTTAGAAATTACAGCACACACACAAGATATTGCGATAAAACACATTGTCTAGCATGTGACGGTGGAATTTGGAAATAATTCAATGCTTGAGACTACTATTATTATTGGAAGAACTGTCTTCAAACTTGTTAACAACGTGTCGGGATGCATCAAAGATTTGCAACACATATTAGTGGATTCTTGTCTCATAGCATTTATTAAAATTCACCTCGCAATTGGCATAAGATTTATCAAAAGTAATGCAATTTAGGCATTTAGATTTGATCACTTATTGAAGATTGCATATCAGAAAAACTATAACGCGCAAGGAACTAATACATAAATACAGTATCATTGAAGTAAGCATTAATATTTTCTTAGAAATGGTTTTGTGTTCTTACATTTTAAGGAAGATATAAACATTTTCACTGATTATTGAAATAAACTTAAGACAATTAAGCTGCAGTTGCTCTCAGACTCTTTAAAAGATAACTAAAAGTCTGATAAGAACACTCAAACATCAAATTTAGTCGATATTGTTCTTAACGTTTTCATCTAAACTATATTTTCCCCTGCCTTTAGCAAAAAGAAAATATTTTACAATGTAAAAAATAAAATTTTCTTCCACTTTCTTTAACATTTATTTCCATATACGTTATTTTTTCAGTTCAGAGTGACCTAAAAATAAATTTCCAACTAATAATTATTTAATAAAATAATAATTATTTTTCGGAATGAATTTTTTCATTTTAATTTTTATGAATTTAAAAGATATTTTTCTAAATAGTGTAATAATGAAGTTAAAATCTGTTCTAGTCTAAAAAAATTACACTTAAACCTGAAAATTAATTTTTTAAATAAAAATCAAATCTATATAATGAAATAATCATTGTAAAACTGAAATTTTCGATTTGATCTGAAAGATAAAACAATAAAAATAATGCATCATTTTCATATACCTTAAGATTTGCGCTATTTTTTGACAAAAATTTAATTTTACTCTATTTTTATAAAGGAAAAATGAGTAGATGGAGATTATTAATATGAAAGAAGTTTACATTAATATCATAAAACTAGTTGAATGCGGGTAAAATGTGTTGATTCAAGAATACTGTTCAACTATATATAAATAGCAGATTTTCTTAGCACCTCCCCAGGCTTTCAATTTTTTTATGCTTGAATGCGGTATTGGAACGAAATCTATTTTACTTAAACCATAATATCTATTTTACGTAACCATTCTATATGGATCTTTAAAACATTGAGGCATTGAAAAATATCTTATATCACATAAATTGTATTAAAAGAATAGCACTTGAAACATAATACAGCATCAAACCAGGCTGCCATTAAACCGAACTAATCCGGAATGCGATTTCAAATTCTGACACACACAATGCAAAAAAAAAAAAAATCCGACACCGCAATTCTTCCTGAAAGATAACCTCCCCAAAATTCCCCAAATCCTAGGGGAGTGTGGGGTCCCGGATCCTGTGACATCCCTAATTTGCAGTAAGTACATCCTTATCAGTCTCCATTGTACTGACCGTTGCTCTCCCCAGATAATCAATCAAGATGTCAAACCAAGAAAGGGGATAAGAAATTCGGAAAAATACGTGTGTTACCCTTTAGAGACAGTTCACAATGATCGTAAGATTCAGTGCAAACCGATTTCGGGGTGTTTTCGACCACACGTTGAAATGCGTGTTTTACGCTTTTTGGGTTGTCCAAGGTCAACGTAGAAATACGTGTAAAACACTCAGAGGATTAAAGAGCTTGAAGAGTATTACTAGGAGCCAAAGTGAGACAATGAAAATATTTAACAGAATATAAGTAACAATCGGTATTAAATTGAAAATTTCAAACTCTGCATTGATTATAACATGCAGAGTTTTCTTTCGAATTGTACGAAACTTGCAAAATAGTTGACAAAACGTAAAAGAAACACTGTGCTAAAATTTGAATTCAAAAATTCGAATATTACGGGAAATATGAGCATTTGTAATAAATAATGTTTTACTGCTCATACGCGAAATGTAGTTCCATATACTTTCAACAGATGGTGCCATCAAAAGCAACTCTAAATAAAACACAAGAAAGGCGCAGTTTGGGTCCGCGCTGTAGGTTTTCTTGAAAACACAGGGATAAAATTATAAAACAAGTGTTTGGTATTAATATGTAATTTAGTTATCAATCCCTTTAATACAATATTTGCACACAGTAGTATAATAGTTACAGAATAGATAAATCACAAGTTTATCGCATGTAGCAAGGGTCTGTGGTAGCTTGTGATTTATCAATTCTGTAACCATTATACTACTGTGTGCAAATATTGTATTAAAGGGATTGATAACTAAATTACATATTAATACCAAACACTTGTTATCCCGACGTTTTCAAGAAAAATTGGTCCCGAACTGCGCCTTTATTATTTTTTTTTTTCGAATCGCTTTTCAATTTTGTTCTTTATTTTGTCCTGTTTGAAATTTTATAATAAATATTGTCCTGATTTTTTTTCTTTTGGAATCGACCAAAGAACCAACGAAAAATTCAATCGTGAGATTCTGACGAATCTGAACATTTTAAGTCCACCCTGACTCAAAGGGGAAAAGAAAAGGAGTCAGACCTGTCTTTGGCGGTATGTTAACACGACAACTCAAAAACTCAACGAGCTTGTCAGATGAAATATGACACGTGATTTTACAAATCAGTAAATCGCGAGGTGCCGTAAATAATATTAAAAACAAACAATTTATAAAAGCACAAGGAATATTAAAAGAAAGAAAATTCCTAAATATTCATTAAAAAGTAAAATATTGTGACGAAATTGTCTTGTGGGTTACTTGAATTCAATCCAATAAGCAGGATTAAAAAAATAAAGCTCTTTATTTTACAAATATTCCGAGCAAAGAAACGTAGCACAAGTATTAATTCAGCACTAGTAAAAATTCACAACAGAGGCTACCAATAAATCTCAACACAGCGCTCAAAGGTTTCTTGTTAACTCACCAGCTTGCTTGCTGATCAAATTCCAACTGACTCTTCTTGGCTTGAGAGCTTGCCTTTATACTTTTCAACAGGAAGTGACTTCATTACGTAGGAAGAGGCGTAATCTCCAGAAAGTTCATGAAACCAGTAGAAATAGGTGGAAAGTTCGAGGTCCTTCTAGAAAATTCTCTTTGTCACCAAAGTCGCCAACTTTGCCGCCAAGTCGCCAAGATTAGCATCTCAGGGAAAGGACGTTATAGCTTTGTAACAATATATTATAAATGTGATTAAAATTCCAATTAGTTGAGAGTATTTTTGTCAACGTCTTACTACCTCTACGATTTTGTTCTGCTGTCCATATTTTTGATAAGAAAATTATTCTGTGCTTTTAAGTTCACCAATCAAAACAAGTTTTAAAAACTTACTTAATTTCCAACTATTTTTCTTCGGACAAATGTTACGGCATGTTAACATTTGTCGATTCAAATCAATGTAAATTTCTCGCCTCCGTATCTAGAATTATTATGATCTGATTCATCGTATTCGGTTTAGGTGGACTTGAAGTGGGAGCAAACTAGATCCGATACAGAACAAACACCGTCTATTATATGGAATTAAAAAATCCCTTTCTTTACATAATTTTCTATTTCATTTTTTATATAATATATGATTTTAAATGCTAAGAATTCACAAATGAATGTCTTTTGAAGAACACATTTTTGTCTGAAATTTTTTTTAAATAGCAATATAAACTTAATTAATAAACCAAAAGAAAAAGAATAAATTTTAAATTAAATTATGAAACTATAATAATAAAATTTAACTAATAATAAATAATAAAAGAAAAACTTAATTAATGAAAAGGAGGTATGAAAAATGTTAAAAAAAACATAAAGACCTTTCGAAAAGCTTGTAAAAAGTAATATTATAAAAACTTTCAGTCTTTATGAATAGTTTTTTAGAGTCTATGCAGTAATATAATTGAATGTTGCGATAAGGACATTTATTTATGTAATTTCCTCAAAAGAATTTATATATCCTTTTATATATTGTTGTAGTTTGGTGGTTTGGTAACACCAATAATATGACAAATCTTTTCAGATTTCTTCAGTTTAGGCATTTAGCTATCGAGCAACGGAAAAGAAAGAGTGAAAAACTATACAACTCGAATTAATTGTCTCGAACATTTGATATCATCGTTTTCACGGAAATGATAAATCAAATTTAAAAAAAATTCAAATGACGGTTTTAACGAGGACTCTTCTGGCAGTTGCAGTCTAATTCTTTACAAAAGGGTCCCGAATTCTCAATAGAATTGAATAATTTTCAAAACATTTTCACTAAAACTGTCATCTACTTTTTGATCATGTTCCCTATAGGTGTTTAATGAACCATTTTAACTTTCCAACGAAATGTTTTGTCTTCTGTTTCCAACTGAGGTAGCGTAGCGAACACACCACTGAAATTCATTTCAAGTTTCTACCGGTACCAACTAAACACCATTATGTATACGCGTCCACTGTACAAAATAAACACATGCCGAACGTTTTCAATCTTAGTATTCCGAGTCACTCTCTTTCACTCCCTCTCAAATGTGTCCGAACAATAGATATTTTGGAACATTCGATCCATTTCAAAGAGTCTCTCAATCAAAACCCGAGGTAATGAGTTCTACAGCCAATCAAATCGCAGCTCTGCGACTGAAAGCGATGCTCCGAGGACCCCTTATTTTAATATGTGAGAATAAGCACTTCTCTCAGTGTAAACAGAACAGTTCTCGGGCCATGGGGATGTTAATTTCAGAGAACTCGAATACTGCGCGTCAGACATTCATTTTCCCCTTTTCCATCGTTTCGATTCAAAGCATCAGAAAGGGCGTCTGAGAGTCATCTTGAAGGGAAAAGGGTATTTTCCTGGAAATTTTCCTACTACCGTTAATACTGGTTGATTAAACTTAACTGAATACTAATCTCATCATGGAAACATAACTGGTCGAGCAGCGAATTTTCATGTGCAATTAATGGGAATGTGTGCTATATATTGATACGATCAGACGATTTATAAAAGATACTACAGTAGGGCCCCGGTAATCCGGACGAATTCAGGCACATGGACGTCCGGATTAGCGGGATTTCCGGATTAGCGAGGTTTTTAAAAAATAACGTAAAACACTTTTTTCAAAAATTGTATGTATAGGTACTATGGTATATTTGAATGAACTAACATTGTATGGATAAATTGAATGAACATGATACAGTATGAACATGATATCTACATACATAATTACTACATATGCAAGTGAATGAACATAATCAGTGTGCAAAAAATCAGATTTTTCTTTGCGCGGCCGTTCCAATTTTTTATTCAAATGCGCGGTCTCTTAAACGTCTGAGGAGCATAATTTCCGTGTGCTTCAAAATTTTGCTCTTCAGCCCACTGCAATAAAGTGTTGAGTGCCGCCCTAGCCTCAGAATGAGAAATTTTGATGGTGTTTATAGAATCAATAAAATTGGGAAGCAAATTTTTCCACGACTTGTTGATCAGCAATCTAGACACAGATGCCCAGTTAGCAAGACTGAACACGACATCTTTTAAATTTACATTTGTCTGTGTTTTTTTCCAAGTTTTCATTGTGCAGAGGATCATTGAGAATCGTCGTAAGAAGCAACTTGCGATATCCCAGCTTGATATTTTGAATAACATTCTGATCCATAGGTTGGATCAGCGCAGGATTCGGGTTTGCATCATTCTTCATGGACCGTCCGGATTACCGAGGGTTCCGGATTAGCGCGTGTCCGGATTACCGGGGTTCTACTGTATAATGGCAGATAGACTGGAATAAAGCATACACATTACTGGGAACGTCTCTCAGTCTAAGCATGCAAGCTAATTACTGATGACAATATAACAACATAAAATTACAAACACATGTAAGAAATATAACAAACAATCATAACAATATACAGTGCACTCCCGATTATCCGGGTTAATCACCGGGAGGGAAGGCACGGACAATAGAAGAACACGGATAATCCGAAAACTCCTTTTTATTAAAGAAAAAATCAACGTCAGTACAAAAATATAAAATTTACTTACATTTGCATGCTGTATAACATCAAACTAGAAATTTTCCCTTTAATATTTACTGCTTTAAAAAAATCTGTTATGCGTCTTTGCTTCTGCTGTTTGTTCATCTCTTGTCGTATGTCGACACATCTTTTACGAACCGCAGTAATGTCACCGTAATCTAATCCTCTTTGCCCAATATAATCTAAAAAAGTTTCCACAGATTGTAGAGCAGCTGAATGAGAAATTGTATTTCCATCATTTAGTACATCTTCTGCATCAGTATAGCTGATTCTCCATTATCAAGTTTTTGAAGGATTTCTAATTGTTGTTTAACATTTAAAACGTTTCGTTTTCGTTTCACACCACTCATTTTTACCAGTAAAAAATTTCACGCTACTAACTGAAGATAAACAAGAACCAAAAACTAAAGGAACATGTGCGAAAGTGAGAGAAGACGAAGAAGTTAAAGAATGACGTGTCAGGCAGAAGCTTGTTCGTACGAGAATGAGCTAGCAGGAAGTGGATGATTCATTTCTCGGAAAATTAGGGGTTGAACCGGTAGAGATTTGCACGCGGAGGAAGAAAAAAAAAATCTATTCTTTAGCCTCCGCCGTCACGGCTCATTAGTTTCACGGAATGAATCTCTCCATCGAACATCAACATCGATTTTACATGCGTGATAAGCGTGGAAATGATTCTCTTTAAATTTTTTTTGTGAGTCCGGAATGAGCACGGATAATCCGCAAACCGGATAATCCGCGCACTGATAATATAGAGAGTATACTGTAATTGCATTAGGACAGGGGTCCCTAACCTTTTCCCCCTCGCGTACCCCTTGATTATTCTTTTTGTTTCCGCGTACCCCTCTACTGTCATATCCAGTACCCCCCGAAACCATCCGTTTACGCATAGAAGTTTTCATCAATAATGTTCAGGTTAGCTACAGAGCGAAAGGACTCGAATTAAAAACATTTGCAGAACTTATTTTTGATTTCACATTTCATTCCATATTTGCAATAGTATTCTAAGACCCTAAGGTTAAGTCGGCGCTCCTGGATATTGAATGAGTGAGATAGTATTCGTTCAGCGCCAAAGCAAATGAAACCAGTATTGTTATTATTCCGTTTTATCTTATAAGGAGATCTGAAAATGATATTTCGTAATAATCAACTATTCAAGTGGTATAGTTATTAACCCTTCAACCGGCTGAAACGTAGAAAGTAGCTCTCTGATGACTATTCTAAAACCGGCTCCGTCGCAGAAAGTCGTTCTTCGATTATTACTCTTAAACCGGCTCCGGCGTAGAAAGTTGCTCTCTGTTTATTACCCGAAAACCGGCTCCGAAACATTTGCGTTCACCATTTAGCTACAGAGAGGCCGTTTTCAAAGCATTCAGCTGAAATATTTTTGCCGTTCAAAGGGTTAAATAGCAAGTTTATGCTCTAACTTTTTTAATCCCTTATTTTTTATTGTTTCCGCCATTAACAGCTTTGATCTTGCGTATCCCCAAATGGTCCTTCACGTGGCCCCAGGTGTACGCGTACCACAGGGTGGGAATCTCTGCATTAGGATATAAACATATAAAAATGAGCAAAAAAATAAATAAGATAAAATAATAATAAAGACATAAAAAGAGGAAAAAGAAAGGAAAGAAAAATTTACAAATAATTTAAAAATATTATAAAAAATTATTTGAATAAAGAACATTAGATTGGTATTCGAGAAAATGAAATTTAAATATTGCATTTAATTTATAAGTGTACATGGGTATTCAGGATATTCAATTTTCCTAAAATTCAATATTACTGTTCGAAGATTCAAATTTTTTAAAAAAAATATAAGTTTGTGCAAGAACCCTCATCATTTAGCTTCTCTCAAAGAGAAATTTAAATTCACCTCACTGAAATGACGATATCCGCCTGAATTTTAATGGGATTCAACTGGAATTTCTTTAAGTTGCTCTATATATCTGGCTTTGAAGTTATGAAAGAAAATTTCCGCTGCGTCTCGCACATGCGCAGTAAAAATTTATTTAGTATATACAACTCATATTTCCTCTAATATTTATCGTATTTACTTGAAATTTTAATACAATATTTCTGCAACATATTGCTGAATGGTATGCAAATTTTGTATAATTTGAATGAAAAAGCTGCATGTTAAAAAACATGCGGAAAAATTTGGGATTTTTTAAGAAAACCTTTATATCTTCCCGAGTATTTGTGCTGTGTTTATGAAAATGCATGTAAATATTATGAACATCAAACATAACCATTGATGAAAGTTACATCTTGTTATCATCTTTCTGTGAAACAGGATGGGTGAAACTCCATTTTCGCCTTCATCCCTTTCTGGTGGTCCCCGAAATTGTCCTCGCGACCGAATCTTCACTGAAAAATGTGTATCATACTCGATTGAATGTCACACGATTCTCCAGAACCGATTTCGAAACAGTTTTCATATTAATTGCAAATTTCTAGCAATTAGAAATGGTCCTTAATTTTTTCACACCAGTATAAATGGATTTTATGAACGACTTTTATACTCACTTCTTTAAGTGATGGAGCACTGATGGCGAACCTTTTTGAGATGTGGGTCGAATTTTGCTTGTGGTCACTGACTCAGTGGCTTTAATTGGAAAAGGGATGGGCGTGGCAAAAGGGGTGCCAATCATTTGGAAACACCAAACATTTGTTAACAGAAAAACTTGACAGTTGAAATTTTATGTTCGCATTTTTAAATCCTATAAAAAAATTAAGTTTCCTTTTTGTTTTGCAACTTTTACTTGCCGAAGTGAAGAGAGAGAAATAAAGATCGACGTCAAAAATTTGACATCAATGGGTGATGCCATGAATTATAAATTAGATATTACAGAATAAATCGCCGCTTTACAAGCAACATCACCTGTTTAAAACTCTCTCTAAATTATTACTCTAAAAACTAAAGTAAACTCTTTATTCATACTCTAAATAAGAAATCTCCAATTTACCGACTGTAAATGCCGTTTTTATTATATGAAGAATACAAAGTTAAACTCAAATTCTAAAGACATTTTTCTACTCTACTAAAACAACGTTGCCATTCCTGAAAAACAAACTCTTAAAACGTAGATAATATAAATAGACAATCAATTACAAAACATGTAATATAAAGACAATGGTAACAGTAATTAATCGTTTGAAGTTAATGAAATATTATTTAGAGATTTTAATTATGAAAATGTAAAGGAAAAATATTAAAGTCAAAATATTGTTCACCACCTATCTCAGTTTTTTGAAATTCCAGAGAGGAAGATTCAAATGAATTTTTCGCAACCAATAACGAATATTTCTGAGTTTTTTAAAGATCTACTATGAACACGAGACCATATATTTCAACCAGACGTGAAAAAAATTAGAAATATTCGTTACTGGTTGAGGAAAATTCATTTGAATCTTTCCCTTTGGAATTTCAAAAAATTGTTTACCACCTATCTCAGTTTTTTGAAATTCCAAAGAGGAAGATTCAAATGAATTTTTCGCAACCAATAACGAATATTTCTGAATTTTCTTAACATCTACTATGAACGTGAGGACATATATTCCAACTAGACGTGAAAAAAAGTAGAAATATTCGTTACTGGTCGAGGAAAATTCGCAACCAATAACATGCATACGTATGTAAATGAGAAAAGTTAATAAAAAATAATAATAAAGTTGAAATATTAAACACTTTTAGACGCGTACGCCAAGGCTGCCAATTCATTCAACACTGCGAGCTGGTACATCCTCGTTCTATGATGCAACGAATATGCTCGACAAGTTTAGGACTGTAAGGTCTCAGCCCACTGATACCGGGGTCTGATCGGAGATCAACAGACACAGAAATACAGCACATCAAAATGTAATAAAGCTTCTTGATTAATGGCCTTTGTGCAGGTCATATTTACAAATGATTTGTTCATTCAAGAATTAAGTATAAGTCCCGGACAAATATCACGAGAGTGAATATAGTTCGTAACTGGGCTTAGTCGCAGTTACTGAGGTGAGTTTACTCGTAATGCAATCGATAGTGAATTCAGGAACTGTGAGAGTTCAATCAATTTGCGACAACTCAGGGTGAGTTGTGTAGGCACCGAGGATCGGTATATGCAATTAAGGTTTATCGAACGCTCAATTTATTTCAGTAATCCACCACAGGGATTAAGATGGCCAGGCTCTGGCTAAAAGTATACTCCGGATGAGTAAGAGATACCGGGGTCGGTATTTGACAGCGATGTTATGCACAACGCTCGCTAATTTCCAGCAATCCTCCAAAGGGATGCTATTATGCAATTCCGCAACTCACCACAGGAGCTAGCCTATCCAAGGATTTGGCTAATTTTTCACGGGGGTCAGAAAACGCCCGTTTAATCAAAGTTCAGATTTCGCAATCCAACACCTCGGGGTAGCACCCCGTGTGTTTACTGTCCGCTCTCGTCTCCCTCTCTTCCCTTCTTAAACCCCTACCTTCCAGACCTCAGAGGAGTGGCCGAAGAATTAAATCTCAGTGATTTGTCCGTGTGCCGAACAAATCATCCAACCGCAATCCAGCGCCCACCTTCCAGGCTCATCATTGGAAGTGGTTAAAATGTAAGTGTTCCTTTTTTGTCGGCTTCTACATGTGCGGTCTAACAAACGATGCAGCACCGTCCTTTTCGGGACCCCTCTGGGTTTGCGTAAGACGGGGCCGTTTAAGACTTCTTACTCTTCCCTCTTCAGATTCCTCTTGGGGATTTCTTGGCCCTCTTAGGGATTTCTTGTCCCTCTTAGGGAATTCTTGTCCCTCTTAGGGATTTCTTGTGTGGTCCGTCGTCGTGGGAAACAGAGAAGGGGAGACCTCACAGGACAGACTGTCATAAGTCATATACGTGCAATTATACGATACAAAATTCAGTTAGCCAACGTCCACTGGGAAATATTTTTTTATAAATTCGACATCAGATATTATTTTTTTATGCATTCGATCGTATGTTCCCCTTTCATGATATAAAAAA